>OY804593.1:16592704-16698109 GCA_963680895.1 Fragum sueziense
TTCGTATCGTAATATTATTCAAAATATTTATTTAAAATAAACATTTAGGCATCTCCGTAACACTTTCAAAATACATATTCATTCACATAAACGATTCTATTCACATAATAAGGATAAACCGCACAACCTCTTGATTCCTCGGTAACCTCTAAGCTATGGGAAAGTATTTACTAACAATAAATCACACACAATAAGAAAATACATAAATCCCTCACTCGCTCACCTTTACATTCGTGAGTCACAGAAAATCCAAACAGAGCGAAGTCTCTATCCCGATCTGACAGCGCGAAATGTGCTGGCTTATCAGGATTGATATCATTTTTTTTAAAGTGACATTTCGCATTTATTTCATTTTTTAAAAGTATGTCTTGATGCAAAGATTGTTTATTCTAATGCGTAGAAATGCTATCAGTTTTTTTAAGTTGTTATCTATAAGCGAAAAATGCGCCTTTCAAGTTGAGACAGAAATGACAAATTCTTTATAAATCTGAACTGTTGTCCACAACAATTTGTCTAATTTTAGCACAAAAATATATATTTCTCGTAAACGGTTCAATATTTTGATTTGTAATTTCCAGAATTTTCATAAGAAAAGATGCTATTTCAGATAGAATAAAAGTAAAATTTATTCAAAAATAATTGTGAAATGTCACTTTAAATACAGATATAGAGAGGAATGTTTAAAAAATGAACTGGGGTGTGCGATAGGATAAAGCCTCTTGATCCTGCGCAAAGCTGTATGCTATAAAAAATTGTATTTTCTAACTAAATATTACAAAACCAACGAAACGATTATAAAATAAAATGATAGTGTAAATAATAAATATATAAATAAACAAATACATTTCAGCCTTTTCGCTACACTTTGTCACCAAGTGGCGTTCTTATTATTCAATACTAGTATTATGTTGTATAGAAGAAGTTTTCGACAATTTCAACCTTTTCCAATACAATGTCGCGTTTCGACGCACCAATGATTATGAGCTTAGGATAATATTGCAAGAAAGGAAGAAACATGACTCCCCTCCCGTTCTTTCTCAGTTTAGACACAGCGGAGGTCACAAAGATGTCGTATTTGGAAAATGAAAATACTTTAAGACAGAGAAAACATTCTACATTCAGACCTAAAGGTTGGAAGTCTTGATCCTGCCCACTTTGTGCAGACTGACTATCAATGGGGAGAATCACGTGATTGACAATGGTATTGAACACGAAAAAATGGCCACGAAATGACCGCTTCGGCGTGAAAACTCAAACTTTGGAAAGGTATGTATTCAGTCTACGTAGTTTCTCAGACAAGCCATTTATCCTAAAGAACCCGCTGTTGTCTAGGGTTTTCACCGATACACAACGTTCCCCTATCCGTTCGCTGTATTTAGAGAACACTTAAAGAATATTTCCAAAATTGCGCAAATTTTGGTTGTGTGTTAAGCACGTCGCATCATATTTACAGCCTTATTTCTAAACCAAATAACTCTCTGATCACACGTTATACTTCCAGACCCTTTTTGATCGATGACATTTCATTCTAGTCCATTTACAAGGTCCGCTGTAGTGTTTGGCACGCCGAGTTCTAGTGAGTATGATGTAAAACACGCACACATTTGCTCGTGTACTAGGAAAGCCATGCATATTGGGCAAATTGATTTTTTTTATTCATGACCCAATATGATTGAAATCCGGCGTTGACTTTATTAGTTATACGGTTTCTTGCCGGGGTATATGACGATTTATTCCCGGCTGGAAAAATGATGTCTCCCGAGCCGCAGGCGAGGGTTGACATCATTTTTCCAGCCGGGAATAAATCGTCATATACCCAGGCAAGAAACTGTATAACGAATTTATTATACTACAAAGTTTTCGATTAATTCTTTGTCTTTTTGTTTATGTTAGGCCGTGAACTGGGTTTACCGTTATGTTTTGATAAACCGTCGGTGTTGTTATAAAATGTCGTAACTACGGCTTGAATCAAGCCGTAGTTACAAAATTTTATAACAACACCTACGAAATACTATTTGTTTGTCCGAATTTACGTCACAATTCACTGGACAAAATCGTTCCCTATTATTTTATCGAAAGTACCAATTTCCCCTTATGCGCCCCAAAGGAAAAGTAAACATAAACTCGTCATAAAGTGACGTCACGCCACTGAGTTCCGAGAAATAGGTCAATATGTTTTTGACTGACCCGGAGCGTGGTATTTTTAAATATGGATAAATAAACAAAATTGAAAGGTATTTATTATCTTAGATATCAACATTTATTTGTGTCATATTATTTGACATATTTCGTTCCAATAAATAGACACAGATTTACGAAGAAAGTGAATAAAATCATCGAACTATGATGGTAAATAGACATTAACTTACGAGTGTACACTGGCTACATGACACATTCCCAGATTGGCATAGGATTTTCTTTTAGGATCTTGCATAGTCTTGTCGAGTATTTGTCTGGAGAATTCTTTAAATATCTCTTCGTTAAATGTGGCTGTGTAAATGCATTTTGAGATCACCACTCTTTGATGTTCATGGAAGAACACTCACTCCAAGAGTGGGAGGCCTGTGTTCGATTCCCAGCAGAGAGGATCTTTTGTGATGATCAGCCACATGTTGAATGCTTATTTTCAGAATTTTAATTATTTTGTGTCGATGTTTTCTTATTATTTAAGCCTTTTGAATTAGGGACGTCAAAACAAGATCGTGTTTGGGAAAGGATTTGGTCGTATCTTCAGCTTTCATTCAGTACACAAGTATGCAGCGACCTTGACCCTTTAATACACGTACAACATATATACATATTGTGTGAAGTAATCGAAGAAAAATAACACAAAATGCGCCATGTTTAGGTTAAATATGTTTATTTTGGAAATTCGCATAGAGAAAAATTGCTTTTTACTGTCGCATAATGGGTAAACACGGGTCGCGTTATGAACGAAGCGGTGGAAAAATGGCCGCCATTACCAGTTCGAATTTTTGTGTATGTTACCGGCTAAAGCCGTTAATATCAATATTTATCTGATCAGCATTAACCAATCAAAATGCCAGAATTTTCTTTGCAGTATAATAAACTGTAACATATGACAGACATCGTTAGGGATAACCTTTAATGAATTGAAAAAATAGTCGACTATGATTACTCTAACTTATCAAATCTCTTGTTATATATCATTTTCCATGACAAATATGTGCAAACACAATTAGTATGAACTGAACTGTGATGTCCTCTTTGCCTAGTTTACGGTTTAAATCACTTTCAGAATCTTGAAAGTGTTTATTTAATTGGTCAGAAGAAAATTTTGTAGAAAATGGCCCTTTATTTGTCCCTGTCAGATTTTACTGTCATAACCTATATACCATTTATTGATACAACGGTAACCATTTTAACTGCTTTCAACATAAATAATGACTCAACCGGAGTTCTTGAACATACAGAGGGCTGATCAAAAAGTTCGTATAATTTCATCATAACTTTTTTACCTTTCACCAGATTGCATTTATTTTTTTTACAAGTGTAACTTTATTATATCACTGACGCTCCGATAAAATATCGTAAGTGTCAATTTATTATAACGATATTTTTTTCGCCTCTTAAAAGGACCAAGGAACGCTACCCCGGAGCACGCCGTAAAAGCATGGTTGTAAAGCTCCGCAAATCGATTATTTTTCAGATTTATAAAGGAAGAAACATGACTCCCCTCCCCATTCTTTCTCAGTTTAGACACAGCTAGGGATATGGTGTGACGCGCCGACGTGAAAAAAGAGTAAAAACGGCACTTCGCGAATTGGGGAAAATTGGCTGTTGAAATTATTTTTTTGTTATTTTCGGTTCTTACGTAAACCCAAATGTAGTTAATTTGAGAAATATTTCAATGCTAACATCATAAACAAAACATAGTCTGTAAAAATTACATGTCTTGTTTGTACAAGAAAGATAGAGAATCAAAAAGACAACCCAATGAAAGAACGCAAAAGATTTGCGTAAATAAATTTCGACGTTCGTCAACGACGTCGGATAGAAAACCCGTCGCTACATGAACATGAGAGAATGCATTCTAAAACAGTTCCGCTTTTTATATGAAATATCGAGTTCTTCGTATGTAAATATGAGTAGCTTCATATATTTGTTCGATGCCTAGCTTATGGAGGGTGAGGAACACCGATTATCAAATACTAGAAACCAATCTTTATTTCGGATTCTCGCTGATAAAATATATATTCTTCGTTATTCATTTATATTTTGATAATTCATATTTTTACTATATAAATTTCATTTTGATCATATCAATATTTGTTTAAGTAAGTGTAATTTTGAATTGAAAATAGTATGTTTTTTAAAGAAAGTTTTTAACAGAATAATGCGCCTTTCGGATAATTTTGCGATTTAGTGAGAAATGCAACTACATGTATACATCGCTTTACTCTGGCTAGATCTGGTACACGGACATAAATACCTACAAACTGATCCGTTAAACAGTAAATATTTGTAACAGTTCAAATGTTTTCGAAAAATAAACAAAGCAATTGCATAAATCAAAGGAACAGTAATGATGTGCTATAATATATTATATAAATACGAGGGTTGTTTGATAAATTCGCGGAATTATTCTGTAATTCAAATTCGTGGTTGAATATCAGAATTAAATCTGTTTCGTGATAAATCTTAACTATTCGTTATTAAGTGTGCAAAATATCAAAATGATACGTTCACAAATAATTTCTACAGAAACCATTAAATAAGGCCATGTCTTGCCGGTTGCCTTCGGCCAGAGCGTCACGTAACGTCACACCGCCGTAATTGACGCCAGGTCTGTGAAGATGATAATAAAGCGACCCAATGAGTATTTCAATATTGTCTCCAACAACACCTTTGAAGTTCCTGTTTATGTGTTTGAACAATTAAATGTTTCCTTAACCCAGTCACTGATGAATGACATGATAAACTAGCGATTTTCTTTAGTTCGTCAGAAGTTTCGACATGCTGGCCAAATAACTATGATATTAGATCCGTACTGTCCAGGTATGGGCGTGCCTAGCGTTTTGCATACAAATATTTCTTTCTTTGTTTCGGGATCATGGTAACGAAGCCGCATTTCGCCAGTCCTTACACTTTTGTCCAATGATTTGTCGCAACCAGACTCATACCGCATTAGAAAATCTCAAGAATAATTAGAAGACTGAACATGATTCTTCGGGTCGACGTCTCGTAGAAGACGAGAAGCCAAACCACCAGAATCCTTTAACATAAGTATTCAACTCCTATAAATTATGATAACGACTTAATCAATTCTAAAGAGACAACTTCACTGCAACATTCCGTACAGTTAAGCACCTATCCGCCCTGACAAGCTGCCCCTCACAAGCACTTGTACCCTGACTGACTGAATGGTTTGGTCTCCTTGGACAGTCATCGCCATGAACCGATGTTTGTCTGTCTTTAAGCGTCCATGCCACGTCAATGCAAATGCTATTCCACATATCGACACCTTTTTCGACTTGCCCATTTCTCTTAATTCATCTGTAGGCGATAACTCTAAACAAGCACAAAACATCTCGACGGTGCGCCACCAGGTCATCAGATGACGTCAGTTTTCTTCGACGATTTGCTTACGACATGATCTTGAAAACACTGTTTACATGTCAACTTTTAAATATAAATGGAAAATTTTCAGAAAATGACTAAACAATGTCAAACAAACGCAAGCTAAATTTCCATGGTTCTAGATAGCGTACATTGTTTGGTGCTCAGACACGATTTTCATGAACAAAATTATTTTAAAACTGACCAAAGGCAACGTTGCGTTTATCGGTTGTTATGGAGACAGAAAAAAGTGCATTAGAGTAGGCAAAAATTATTGTCGTTTTACACCCAAATGTATGACATGAATTTCTATAGCATTATGTAATTTCATTATTTTTGAACACGAAATAAAAGAATGAGAAGCAAATTCCGCGAATTTATCAAACAACCCTCGTAGTTATATCATGTAACGTCAAACGTTAACGTCACGACGTGCTCCGGGTACCATATGCCTCCTATTTTGAAAGAGTCTTAGAAACACCATTCTTCAATCAATCTCATTGAAACTTACAAAATACATTTGAAATAAATAATTCTTAAACATATCCAAAAATGAAATGTTTTGCATATAAACTAAAATTTTACTAACAAATTAAACGAACTTTTTTGATCAGCCCTCGTACCAGTGTATTACTTTCGTCTGTGGTCAGGAGTGGACAGGACCTTATTGATTTTTTTCAAACAAGTGAAAGACGGAGTTTTCTCATTGAGTATCATTTCATTGCTCTTGTTTGCAGACACAGTAATGGGTTTGAAAATGACTCTAAAACTGACAAAAACATTCTGGAAACTGGAATATAGACTCTTTGGTGAAAAGGTTAATAGATTTTATGAGTGGTGCGAAGTATCAGGGTGATACTGTCATGAAAGTTTGTTGGAGTGCTCTCCTACATACAGATCTGCAGATATCAATTTTGCCGTTCCAAATCCGAAGATTCTCCTATCAATTAATCCGTATGATGTCACTGGAGAAAAAACAACAGTTATATATGGAGACTTTACGGCAGTTTTGGCGGAGAATCTTCAAAGGAACCCAGCGTGTCTTGCGTTTGACGGCAAAAATAAATAGATAAATAAATAAATAAATAAATAAATAAAAAAAAAATAAAAAAATAAGATAAAAAAAAACGAAAAAAAAATTAAACAGGGGTTGACGGAAGAATTTGTTATTGTGGATCTATTAGGCTTCGAAAAGGAAGACAAGAAAGAAGTTGTTGATGTTATACAATGTAAACAATCTTTCAAAGCGCATTTAAACAGATAGTAACAAAGCTTACGTCACACTTTATTGGATAGAATTGAACCATATTCTATCAGATCGTTGTATTGATTGTGCAATTGATTGATTTCTACGTATATCGACAGTGTAAAGTACTTCAAACCTTACTGAAACAGTATTTTCTCACTCTTAAATGTGCATTTACTCAATAATGTGCAAGACTTTAAATGTGCATTGTTCAAATGCAATCTCTTAAATATTCAAAAGATTTCAATCCATAGAATATATCTCCGTAAACACAAATCAGTCAACACATTCTTCATAACTATGGTACACTTGCGTGTTTAACATCACGCTCACAAGAACTTGGCGTGCCAAACACTACAGCACTGTACGTGTGTTTAACATCTTTTTCGAAAAGACGCTTAACAAAGACAACATGGGCCATGTAAATGGACTAGAATGAAATGTCATCGATAAAAAGGGGTCTGGAAATATACCGTGTGAACAGGGGTTATTTGGGTAAGAAGTAAAGCCGTAAATATGATGCGACGTGCTTAACACACATCCAAAATTTCCACAATTTCGAAAATATTCCTTAGGTGTTCTCTTGATACAACGACCGAATAGGGGAAATTTGGGTATCGGCAACAGCGGGTACTTTAGGATAGGTGGTTTGTCTGAGAAACTACGTAGATTGAATACATATACCGTTCTAAAGTTTGAGTTTTCACACCGAAGCGGTCATTTCGTCGCCATTTTTTAGTGTTCAATACCATTGTCAATCACGTGATTCTCTCCATTGGACTATGGTCGATATTTTTACACTTCCCATAATGTCTCATTTAGCGTGACTGGTCACAAATGGATTAGATTCGTCGTCTGCATCACTTTTGAATTTGGACATGTTGCAAATTTGGCGTTTTTGAAATGCCTATACCGTGAAATTTGATTCGCTTATGACATAAAAGTCAAGCATTGCAGTAACAATTAAATCTGTGTATGGTAACAAAGAAAAGGTAAAAAAGGAGAAAACATGTCGGTAAGTCATGTTTGCCCTTTTCTGTCAACATATACTATCTATAGCACTCCCTATTACCGACAATCATCGGTGCAGTTGCAATCACCCAAGCAGATATATCGATAGGCCTAAAATGGCGGATGTACTGGATATGTCATATTTCTTATACCGGTATTCCCCGGTCTCCGGTACTAGGACAGTAGCTGCTGGTACAGGTCGACCGACTATTATTATACCGTTTTACTGCTTACTATTACCAGCAGCTACAATGCTAGTCCCGGAGACAGGGGAATACCGGTTTAAGAAATATGACATATCCAGTAAAACGGTATAATAATAGTCGGTCGACCTTTATCGTGTGTTTATCATCAAGAAGGAGGATTTTGGAGGAGTTAAGAAATTCAAGGCATAAGTGTGCTATACATCAAAACTTTATAAAATGGTGATTCAATACTTTCCCAAAACATAAAAAATTTGATCCTTTCTAAACTGAAAAATGTTGCAGGCGACAATTTCAAGGTATACAATTTTACGTTCTTTGTCTTTTGAAATAGTAAACTTTGTGGGAAATAAAGTAATTGCATATCACAAGCAATTTCTTCAACTTCCATGATCTTTCCCAATACCTTTATCTTTTGAGGCTTCAAAAAGAGCCAATGTGTGGAGATGAAAAGACCAAAAAACCGTAAAATTCCATTCACTTGAAATTGTCGCATATAATTTTATAGCAGATTTTAACTTGGAACTGTCCAAAATGGTCGTTTGAGAAAGGGTTATTTTTACGGTACTGTTTATTTGTAATCAGACAAGGTAATACAGATAACATATTTCAATAAATTATACTACATTATATACATTGTACAGAAAAAATGTATGTGGAATACATTATGTATATCCCTACATTTCTGTCTCTACAAATCTGGTTTCGAAATTGCACTAATTAATATCAATGGTCTCAATTTTGACTAAATAACCATCTTGTTTTCTAAAAAAAATCAAAAGCGATAGTTTTGAAGTATCGTCAGCCAACTTAACATCACTAAGACTATCATTGGATGGGTGCAGTTTGCTGATGAAGACTCAAATTCAAATTTCAAATCCTTACGAAACGTAATAACAATGTTTATTCCGAATGTTATATTAAATCCGACCATTTCTCCATTGGTAGAATTCCAGAATTTAACGGGATAACTCAGGGTGAAATTGTCACTCAACTTTCGTTCAATAGCATATTCCCACGGGTCAGTCATTTCAAATTGAAAGGTATCGTCTTCTTTGGCCGGGTGAAGATCGCCTTTTATTCTATTCATTATAAGTCTAAGAGGCGCTATCGCTTTACCCGAGTCATTTTCACCATTTTCCAAGAATGCAACGTTATCGACAATCAAAACATCCGGTAAAAGATGGCTGCCATATTTTCCAGTATATTTCGCTGTGTCATTCCTAAAGTATCTTTCGGGTGCAGGAAAGTTGAGCGACGTTTTGTTAAACCATGGTCCTGGGTAGCTACAAGCTGTGTTTGAGTCAAGCCATGGTTCGTATCCGAGTAGCAAGTCGGAAATGAAGTAAAATAACGTATTCAAAGCTGTTCCGGCATTCGATGGTAGCCCTGGACCATTAGTAGATGCGAAAATACCCATGTTATCATCCGGGTACAGCCAAACCAGGGACACGTACGAGAACAGTCCGCCGCTATGCCAAACTTTCCTGAAACCTGAAATAGGATGATAGGCTACATCTTGTGGGCTTTGTAAAAGATATTGTATGGGCATAATTATTTTAAATGCTCTCCTTCATAAAGAGAAAATATCTTGGTAGGATGAATCCACAGATCCAATTATAATTCCGATCTTGATACTCAATAAATAACTTATAACCAACAAAGATTCAAACGACATCAATCATAGGTCACATTCGACTCGAATCTTGAAAGTAGGCTAAATGGTTCTATTATTGATTACAAGAAAGATTATTAGCACCCTAAACAGCGTCCGTCGAACTTTTCTGGAAATTAAACTTAAAACTAATTTTGAAATGGCAGATAAAGGGTAGACTGCCCAGTAACCCTTTTCCAAACAAGACATTTTTGACATCCCGTACGGTAAAAGCTTTGGAAAATTTTGAGACAAAAAAGAGAATAAAAGCAGATAGTTAGCATTTTTCTCATTTTCACTCAATATTTTTGTGACATTATAAACACACTTTCTAATTTCGGTGTCATTTATTTTGTCGTCTGCAATTCCTCTCACATTGAAATGACCTAAAACTTCGCCGTTTGAGAAACTCAAAGGATTAATGAAATTGAAATAAACAGCAGGGAATCATGTTACACAACTTTTTAACGCATTCTTTGTTTCAAAAGTTCTAAATTCCAATTGTTCACATAAATGAAGGATTATTGAAGATTTTCAATATAATTATTCAGTATTCAGTATTTCAGTATTATTCCCCTTCGTCGTAAAACCCACCTCTATAGCTGGAAGTAAACCACGCATATCCGTATCCGGTCGTGACGTCATCAACCGGATATTTCGGTGTTTTGATACTGTACGTGGAGGATGCAAACATGGACAGTGCAACGTGCTCCTGGAAAACATAATATTATGCCAGTGACTTTAAAATATTTATTGAAAAAAAATACTACTAAACATTTTGAAAATTTTATTAAGAGCGAATTTATATGTAATTACCCAATCCAATAAGGTAGAATACCCGTAATGTGTCCATTTTGAGTTTCATAAAACATCGGGGTTTTTCGAGTGGCGTCGTTACGTATCCGAACCTATTCGGGCGCGGTCGTAAACATTCGGCGGTGGAAAGTTCCACCGCCGAATGTTTTCGACGTCGTCCGAATAATTCCGACGTCGTGCGAATCTCATTAGGGGTATTCTACCTAAGTGTCATATGCACAGTGTGTACAGTATAACACTGAACATATTGGGGCAAAAGGAGAAAATGCTGGTCACCATTACATCCGTAAAATATCTTAACTCTTTCGGGCGACGTTTTTAACATTCGGTGGTGGAACGCTCCATTGCCAAATGTATAAACGACGTCGCCCGGATAATTCCATCTTCGCTAGCCAAGGTTGAACCCACCTACGTTTGTATTCACCCTTGGCGGATTTAGTCCGATTTTCTTGAAATTGCTAAGCGCCGCCTAGCGGTTGTAATGCTGGTTGTTTACGTCCGTTATTGATGACGTCATTAACGCGTGTTGTCTTTCGCGTCATACGTCATGCGGATTATGTAAAAGTTATCTGCTTTTTTGGTCGAATTGTCGAAAGTAAAGTAATTCGTCGATTAAAGTTAGGGAATTCCTGTCTATTGCAGTGAAATTCTTAGGAAAAATCGCCCATCTTCGCGTTTTTGAGTTGCAAATGCAATGCTTTTTCCCGCCCGTTGTCATGATTTGGTTACTCATAACAAAAGTATCAGTCGACAATCTGATTGGTTCCAGCGAGACCTCGCTGGAACTAATGAAAACGCTTTCCAGCAGACCAAGAAAATCGGACTAAATACGCCAAGGGTGAATACAGAAACGACGTTACGTCGTATATGTCACCCTTGGCTTGCGAAGATGGCCAAGGGTGAATACAGAAACGACGTTACGTCGTAGATGTCACCCTTGGCTTGCGAAGATGGGATAATTCCGACGTTGCGTGAATCCCATTAGCACGGTGGATAATCCAGTGATACAACATTTCAGAAAATCGTCAATAATTTTTGTTAATATGGGACCGATTTGAATTCGGTTTGAAGCGGAGAAGGTGAACAGACGTCACACATTAAATGGCCATGATGGATTGTTGCAAAATCAACTGATCAAAATTTTGGTTGATCTTCGATAACTTTTTTATCAGTTGATAAGAACAAAGATCTGCCACGTCCACCTTATTCCTGGCATTTTCCCACCTTCTCTGCTTCAAACCGAATTCAAGCTGGTCAATTATTAACAAAAATAGTTATACACCGAATAATTCAGACATTGCGTTAATCCCATCAGAGATGGACTACCTTTAAAGAGAACAATCAACTCAACTCACCTGAGATGCCTCAGCAAACATATCGTCATCTACTATGCTCTCACCATTGTCCGTTGTGGCGTTATGTAAGTTGAATCTGATCCATTTAGCCATATCCAAGCCTGTCGATATGATGCTACCAGCTGGCTCTAGAGGGGTTATTCTGAAATTGTGGTAAATTTCGTCGCTTTTCTACGTAAACCTCGTATCTGCAGCTTAAAACAAGCTGCAGATACGAGGTTTTCGTAGAAAAGCAGCGTAATGCTGATATACCATGGCGTACTCTTACATACATTGTAAATATTCATACAATTGACCAAACGCCGAGTGTCAATCAAAAACATCGATTAGCCAATGGACGATCAGAAAAATGTCATGCCCCAATTCTTCATCTTTGCACGTGTTATTGTATCGATTTATCGACTGACAATCAAAACAATCGACATGCCAATGGCAAAGAATTTTGTGCTATCAATAGACCAGGTTTACCGTTATGTTTTGATAAACTGTCGGTGTTGTTATAAAATCTCGTAACTACGGCTTAAATCAAGCCGTAGTTATGAGATTTATAACAACACCTACGAAATACTATTTTGTTTGTCCGAATTTACGTCACGATTAACTGGATAAAATCGTTCCCTATTAACGATCACATCCATTTGTTTGTCTTAAATTCTATGTTGGGAGGAGCGATCTATCGATTGGCGTTTGGTCAATTCGCTTGCAGGCTTAGTAAGGAGTCTGCAATCTTGACTTAGTACGTAGATCTAGTTATCCAATCAAATGGCTCCAATTTGAATATCTGGCTTCTGAATGGATAACTGTCCACACGTGATTCGAAATGGCAGCCTACATACAAAGTTTGGCAATATGCTTTTAACCCTTTTCCAAACAAGACCCGGTTAAAACGTCCCTTATAGAAAAGGCTAAAAAATATTGAGACAAAAGAAGAAACTGTTTAAAACAAGTAGTTCCTTTTTTCTTAATATTTTCTGTGCTGTATTGTACACATTTTTTTCCTTTTTAACATCCATTTTGTTGTCTTTCTAATCGGATTACCGTAAATTTTTGTCATTTTGGACAGGAAATTCCGGGGGTGTTTATCCTATCCAGTTTAGAAGATTGTTACGACAGGTCAATGATTTTCTAATCTTATTTTATATGCTCATAGAGTTAGAATTATGCAACATTTGATCTATAGTGTGTTTGCGTGAATTGGGTCATGTACAAAAGCAATAATTCCAGGGGAACATCAATTCTGTGACTTTTTATCAGTCTCAATACGTTAAACTTTGCCCAAACTTTTACTTTACTTAAAGAATAATATTTTGGCTTCCAGTTGATTAAAGATTATGTAAATTGTCTCTTCGGTCGAGATAGATACGCACATATTTGTAAAGAAAAGGTAGATGAACAGGCTGAACGGAGAAAATCCCATTGTTTATAATATTGGTCTATCAGTTCTTGGAGTCAAATTACTGGAACCTTTGTACTAGGCTACTAGCTGCTCTTAAGCGTGCAACCTGATTTTGTTCCAAGTTGGTCTCAAAGTTCCTCTGTGTATTTTTTCCAAGCTAGCTTAAAATATTCGTTCGGGTACATTTTCTAACTAGGCCCATTTGTCTGTAGATCTAGGCTCAGTTTAGTTAATTAAAGACGTGTTGTCATAAAATAATAAAAGATATTACAAATATATTTGAAATAATTGCATACTTATATATCCCGCTGGTGCCCAGTTGCATCAGTTCATCTTTCAGTATATAAGGTTTCGCAAAGCCTTCCTGGTACACTTCATTCGCCTCCAACAATATCTTGGAATCCTTCATCCCGATTGGTTCAAATATTTGTGACGTCATCAGATCTTCCCAGGATTCCCCACCATCCAGAACTTCCGTCACGTGACCCAATGCCATGTACATCATGTTGTTATAGATAAAGCTCTCTCCAAGGTACCGCAGTGTTGGAACATACTTGATTCGACTGGAATGAAATGTGAAATTCCATCTATATATAAGGCGCAAATATCATTTCTACTTTTTGGACATTGTTGAATTAGGCTACATTGTGATTATTAAAACATATTTCACTCGGGTCTTTAAACATTGTAATTGTGGTTTATAGGCCCTAGCCTCAAATTTACGAACTAGGTCCATATTCGCGCTATTGGTTCACGATATCGCAAACCAAGCTTCATTTGTTCGAGAAAATGCATGTATACACGATATCGCCGAGTCAAATTAGGAAAGATTATTTCTGAATAATACCTACACCTGTTATTTTGCCAATACAATCAGGCAACATTCTGCATGACGTTGACGTAAAAATGCGAGATTCATGAAGACGGCATGTAAAAACATCGAGAGAAAAGAAGTAATTGGTGATGACCAGCATATCTCTCAACATTTTCTGTGTTGAGGTATACATTAATTTTCATTGCTTCTCCTTATCTGTTTTTTCTGACGCCCGCAACTTCGAATTTCGTTAAGCCTATGATTTATTCGTCTTTGAAAATGGTTAGAACGCCATCTTAGTTTACCTCTGCACACAAACTTACTTGACCATGGTTTGTTTTGTAGTGGAAGGGGGATAACCGCCGATGAACCCATAATCTGCCACGGAAGATAACCCGGTCCTGTGCGATAAGAGGTCTGCAAGAGTCGCCTCTCTTGTTCTGTTTTCGTCCGAAAATTCGTACTTTGCTCCGCGGATGTCTGATAGTTTAGTATCCCATTTGAGTCTGAAAATGAAAACATCAGAATATACAAAATAGCTTAACAAAGCATTGAATTAAGGTAAAATACCCGTAATGTAGCCATTTTGAGAGACATAAAACATCGGATTTTTTCGAGTGGCGTCGTTACGCATACGAACTTATTCGGGCGCAGTCGTGAACATTCGGCGGTGGAACTCACCACCGCCGAATGTTTTCGACGTCGCCCGAATAATTCCGACGTCGTGCGAATCTCATTAGGGATAGACTACCTTAAGAGCGACATCGGATTGGTCCAAAATTGAAAGCTGTCCCAGAAAATACGATAGATGCTATCTTGTTTGCTACATACCTGCATAGAAACATTAAGAGAAGGAATAAATTTTGGTTAAAAGCAAGTTCTGCGTTTCACTAGATGTTGTTCAAAGCATCCTTTTTACCAAAATCAGACATTATTACTTACATTTGGTAAGAAAAAAGGATTTTAAGTCGATAGGATGGGAAAGCAAAACTTTAGACTGATCAGAAATAAAACATAGGCGGTATTATTGATATTGTTTAAGGGGGAATGCTCCAGTTTTTCGGAACACTCGGTCATTACTGTAGTAAATTAAATGTTTCGTACCAATATGTTTCGCTACCATATTTTCAATAATATAACATATCATTACAATTTACCATTTTCGACGGTAAAAGTGTATTTATTATGCGAAACTGCTTTCCGCAAGATGGAAATCGATTATTTAGAGCAAGACAGTTGTAATAATGTATGCAGTTACCACTGTTTTGCGTAATTTTATTCATGTGTAGCTGATTAAAATTGCTGTAATTCACTAATAAGTGCGCTGACCTATACATTTTCTTTTTGAATTATTTCCAGGACATGCTGCTTAACACAATGAGGGAGTTTTATCAAATTCTATTAGATCTATGCAGAACTTGAAATATTTACAAAAATATGCAAATTTTTACGTAAAACAATCCTGCTTCGTTGATCTAACCGAACACGTGAGCATGCTGTTTTATACATTTACGCGTTTATAATAGCACATATTTTGGGTTTTCTGTTCTTATTTTATGACATTTTCATACCAACATATCTCCTGACAACAGAGGTGAACGTGAACAATGCATATAGTGTCTTAATGACAATCACTTGTTTTTAAAAATCTAATATTAAAATTAATCAAAACGTCTCTGTTTTTCGTAACCATGGCAACGAAACCATGGAACTGTCAGCAGTCTAGCAACAACGACATTTTCAAACTATCTTATCTCATGGCTTCAGAGATTAATAAAAACAAAGAATATGTTGCCATATTGACTTATTCTTGCTTTTTAAATACCAAGGAAAAATGACAAAATGTTTTTAATTCTTGTTACCATGGTAATCATGCTATTAAACTGTCAACGATTTTACAAAGAAACAACCAAAACGACATTTTCCAATATGATTATCTCCAAACCAAAACATCTATAAAACATAATTACATTGCCTTAATTGTAATCAATTGTTTTATAAATACAGACAATTTAGAAAAAAAAACTCTCAATGTGTCTATTTGTTGTAACCATGGTAACAAAAATCAGGAACTATACTGAATTATCTCCTTATAATAAAGGCATATATTTTCAATGCATATGTTGCATTAGATTTTATGACAGACTCTTTTTTTATACGCCCACCTATGAAGTAGAGGGGGGTATATTGGTTTCACAATGTCTGTCTGTCCGTCTATTTCCGTGCTCTAGGTCAAGAACTGGTTGACCTAGGATCATGAAACTTTACACAGTTGTTGCCCATGACCCAAGGAGGATTTTAGATCACCAATGTCAAAGGTCAAGGTCACAATCGGACTTTGTTTAAAATCCGTTTCCGTGCTCTAAGTCAAGAAGCGGTTGACCTAGGATCATGAAACTTCACACAGTATACTGTTGTTGCCCATGACTCAAGGAGATGCCATATTGTTTTTGGGTCACAAAGGTCAAGATCACAATCGGAATTTGTTTAAAATCCGTTTCTGTGTTCTAAGTCAAGAACCGATTGTCCTAGGATCTACTCTCCATAGCCGAGGTCTATTGATTAAACCATCAAATATGACCTCTGCAGTTTTCGGTACGCCAACAGCCTATTTGGTCGTCATAATCTAATAATAGCACATCATTTGAATTATCGAATCAAAATCATTCAGTTTTATCTTGCATGATCATTACGTATACATTACGTCGCTTCTATTTTTGGCTGAAGCCGGTAACATTTGAATTTTCGAATCAAAATCATTCAGTTTGATCTTGTTTGGTTACGTATACATTACGTCGCTTCTATTTTTGGCTGAAGCCGGTAATTTGAAGCGTTAGCCAATGAAAGTTTGTATCAGCTTTTTAAGTTGTTTTGTTGTGTATAGCCAACGATTGGATACTGAAATCCCGCCAAGGCCCCGAGATTAGACGTGAAATGACCCCGCGAGAACAGAGCTCATTCTATCGAAATGAAATGTAGAAATAATGTGCTCTGTTCTTAAGAGAGTACCTAGGATCATGAAACTTTACACAGCTGTTGCCCTTAACTGAAGGAGGTACCCTATTGCTTTTGGGGCACGAGGGTCAAAGGTCAAGGTCACAATTGGACTTTGTTTAAAATCTGTTTCCGTGCTCCAACTAAAGAACCTTTTGACCAATAGCACTTTTTCAGTGACAAGGCACTAGTGGGGGGTATTTGTCCGCTTTGCGACAGTTCTAGTTTTCTCCAAAGCTAAATTGATGTTTTTCAGAATATCTTACGATTTTATTAACCATGGCAAACAAACTATATTTCTGTTAGCAATTTGTTTAACAAAACTGTGACGAGATGTTTGTGTATGCAAGGCCTAAGATCTTACTGCTTAAATCATGTCAATTTTTCATTTTTACCAATTATGTCACTTTGGTTACCATGGATACCATGAATCTGAAACGTTTTTGACTTTAACTATTTTATGTAGAACATGGTGAATCAGCATATAAAGCCTATGCTGAAACTTTGTATCCTAGCTTTGTTGTTAGGAAAAAAATGATCAGATATATAATAGCGAAAATGCGAAATATAGTCCTTATTCATTGCCTTGGTTACTAGATGAATAAAATAACTTGAGTATGAAAGGATCTTTTTTCCATTTAGAAGGCATATAATAATTTTATATTTCTAATCTGTAACTTATTCAATTCACACAACCTTTTCCCTTAAATTGCGCTTTACAAATGAGCAAAAACTGATTTCGAGCTTTGTGGTGATATTCATGTTGCCATGGAAACCATATTTAGACACAAAATCAAACATGCTAGTTTTCACATTTTCGAGTTTGTACTGATTTTTCATATTGATTTATGCTAATAGAGATAATTTGAACAGAAATTTACTAAGTTTAAATGAAAGCGAAAATGTAAAATGCAGCCTTTGTACGTTACCATGGTTACCATATGATTAAAGTTACTTGAGTATATTTTTCCATTTTGTAGGCATAACATGATAGACTATTTCTGAGCTTGAGTTATCTCACTTCGCTCAACATATTCCCTTCAATTATGCTTTTGAAATAATAAAAAATGTTACTTTATACTTTTTAGTTGTCGTCGTGTTGTCATGGAAACCAAATTAAGTCATAAAAAGTCGAAATTTCTAGTGTGCGCATTTTCATGTTTATATCAATGCTTTAAATAGCATATTATTTCATTCTAGGTTTTATATGTTTGGTTGCAATTTTACAACTTAAATTTTGTAAATTTACCATTTTTACTAATTCTATGTTACTTTTGTTACCATGGATACCAGGAATCTGAATCATTTTGCATGTTTTTATTTTTTCATTTGGGACATGATACATCAGTTTATATTCCCAATGCTGACACTTTGTATCCTAGTCATGCTGTTACCAGATAATTTGAACAGAAATTTGCTACGTTCATGTATTATCGAAAATGCAAAATACAGCCTGTGCTTGTTGCCATGGTTACAATATGAATAAATAACTGTAGTATATTTTTTCCATTTTGTAGGTATAATATGATAGACTAACTCTGAGCTTAAAAGATCTCAGTTAACTCAAGATATTCCCTTCAACTATGCTTTTAAAATAGGCAAAAATGTGATTCTATGCTTTGTGGTTGTTTTCGTGTTGCCATGGAGACCAAATTTAGAAAAAAAAGTCAAATTTATAGTGTGCACATGTTTATCTTTGTATCAATGCTTCAAATAGCATATTAATCTATTCTAATATTATGTGTTGTTTGCAACCTTATGACTTAAATTTTGTCAATTTTCGATTTTTACTTATTCTATGTCACTTTAGTTGCCATGGATACCATGAATCGGCAACATTTTTGACTTTTTTATTTTATCATTTAGGCAATGAATCATTGGTGTATACTCCCAATGCAGAAACTTTGTATCCTAGCCATGCTGTTAGGAATAAATTTGAACAAAATTTGCTCAGTTCATATAGTAGCGAAAATGCAATCCATAGCCTGTGTTTGTTGCCATGGTTACCAAATAAATAAATTAACTTGAGTATATTTTTATTTTTCATTTTGTAGGCATAACATGAAAGGATATTTCTCTGCATAAATTTTCTCTCTTCACTCAACATATTTCCTTCATTTATGCTTTTAAAATAAGCAAAAAATGTGATTTTATGCTTTCTGGTTGTTTTTGTGTTGCCATGGAAACCAAATTGAGAAGGAACAATCAAAATTTTAGTGTGCACATTTGAAGGTATGAATCAATCCTTTAAATGACATATTAAATGAGGCTAGTTGTAATGTTTTTGTTTGCAATTTTACAGCTTAAAATATGTCAAATTTCCATTTTTAGTGATTCTATGTTACTTTGGTTACCATGGATACCATGAATCTGAAACATTTTCCGACTTTTTTTTTTCATGTCGGACATGAGACATCAGTGTATATTCCCAAAGCAGAAACTTTGTATCCTAGCCATGCTGTTAGGAATAAATTTGAACAAAATTTGCTCAGTTCATATAGTAGCGAAAATGCAATCCATAGCCTGTGTTTGTTGCCATGGTTACCAAATAAATAAATTAACTTGAGTATATTTTTATTTTTCATTTTGTAGGCATAACATGAAAGGATATTTCTCTGCATAAATTTTCTCTCTTCACTCAACATATTTCCTTCATTTATGCTTTTAAAATAAGCAAAAAAAATGTGATTTTATGCTTATTGGTTGTTTTTGTGTTGCCATGGAAACCAAATTGAGAAGGAACAATCAAAATTTTAGTGTGCACATTTGAAGGTATGAATCAATCCTTTAATTGACATATTAAATGATGCTAGTTGTTATGTTTTTGTTTGCAATTTTACAGCTTAAAATATGTCAAATTTCCATTTTTAGTGATTCTATGTTACTTTGGTTACCATGGATACCATGAATCTGAAACATTTTCCGACTTTTTAATTTTTCATGTCGAACATGAGACATCAGTGTATATTCCCAATGCTGTAACTTTGTATCCTAGCCATGCTGTTAGGAGATAATTTGAACAGAAAATTGCTAATTTAATACGGTAGCGAAAATGCAAAATACAGTCTGTGTTTGTTGCCATGGTAACATATTATGTGAAATCATTTTCGCTTTTCCATTCGTGAAATTTATACCTAACATAAGCATAAAAGTTCTGGATTAGAAAAACTCATTGTGTATCAAAGGGTAAATATACACTACTATCTTCAAAATGTACATTTTCCTTGTTTCAAAAACAGGAAATCTTGCCTTTGGGGAGGAAATCTTTCTCTGACCGTTGCCATGGTAACGGTACAACTACAACACTTTCCTTTCGGCTTTCGAACTTTTATGACAAAAGGAATCAATTGGGCAAGCAATTTTTTGAATTCGGAAAAAGTCACTTATCACCTTTTCTATAGAGCCTGCATGATTCTTAGGGAGAGTGGCAATTAAATGTAAGACGTTACTTTACATCCGTTTTCGGGACTAAACGATGAATATACAGCATTTTATTAGCATTTTAGTGACCTTGGACAAGTGTAAGAAATTGTGCATTTTTTCGCTATAGGGGTATGTGATACGAATGCCTATAAACATTTAAACAAGATCGCTGACCATCCATTTTTATTTCATTTTTCTATTTGTAATAACATATAATTTCAACATACAAAATATAAATAAATTCTAGTATTGGGAAAAAATTTAGGAAACTGTAGCATTCCCCCTTAAAGCTGCTGCAGTACGTATTTGAGTTATTTCCTTTTTTTCTCGATTGGTCATCGTATCGATTAAATAATGGTGCATATAATTGACATTCATCATTTTACTTGTCCACACGAAGAAAGGATGTATAGATTTGTATAATTATGTAACTACATTGTCTTGATAATGCTATGTGAATTGCATGATGCAGATTAAAAATGCCATAACAACAGCTTATTCAAGCTGTTTTCGAATGTAGTCGATGATACTTTAAGAGAAGCCTTGCTTTTAAAGTGACATTTCACACTTATTTCTAATAAATTTCACTGTTATTTTTATATGAAAGAGCAAATTTTCTTATGACAATTCTGATTTTTTAAGCCAAAATATTGAACCGTTTACGAGAAATTTATTTTTTTGTGTTAAAATTGAACAAATTGTTGTGGACAACAGTTCGGATTTATATGCTATTTATCGATTATGTATCAACTTAAAATGCGTGTATCTCCCTTATTGGCAACAACTTCAAAAAACTAATAGTATCTATACTCATTACAATAGCCAATCTTGTCATCAAGGCATACTTTACAAAAATGAAATTGGAATGAAATGTCCCTTTAAAGCGACATTTCAGACTTATTTTTACATAAATTGTACTTTTATTCTATCTGAAAGAGCATATATTCTTATAGACATAGACATAGACATATTTTATTCAAGTATTTAGGCCAATGGCCCATGATACAATATACAATACAAACATGAAAACATGAGTGACATAACAAAGATAATTCTGCAATTTAATGGTTAACAAATATAATTACTTTTCTACCAATAACATAATTTTATATCGATAGTTAAAAGGGAAAATGTATTGTTAAAGCGTACATATATATAATATTGTACAGCACAGTTTTATTTTTTTACGTGAAAACTTTTGAATAAACATCATTAGCTTAACTCATTCAATAATTCCTTTCGCAAAGAAAATGCCTCTAAAAGATATTTCGAAACTTTGTAAATCGTTGATTAGTCATTTTGTTTTAATATTGCATAGAATTTATAGATATTTCTATCTCTTAACCAGAACGGCTCAAAATGCGTCAATCTAAGTTGCTCATAAACACTACACTCGAAGAAAAAATGATACTCGTCCTCAATAACAGAAATACTTTGAGATTTACAAATTGGACAAAAACGTAATTCTTTATCAATACCAAGATGTCTTCCTTTTTCGATCATTAATTCATGCAAAGAACATCTGAAATTCGCAAAACATCTAATAAGTTTGTATGAAAGATCAGTGCTTAAATAAAATTCTGGATCTAACAGTGATTTAAAATATTTATAATGTTTAGCCTTAGATGACTGTTCTATTGCACTGTACCACGTTTGAGTATAGCAGTCTTTTAGTCTATTTGTAAAAAGTTGTAAAAATTGTTTATCATCACCTACTTCATGAAAAATCCAGACATGACCAAAACCGTATGTAAAAAGTAAATTTTTGATATGTGTACACCAATTTGTTCTGCCTGCTTCTTCTAATTGCAATAACATGTAATAACATTGTTTTGGGTATCTTCTGGAATTCATTCGGTTAATACTTAACCAATATTTGATGCAATTTGGTATATATTGGGTGCATAATGGTAAACGCCCACATTCACCTAGAACTAAAAAGTCACACGTATTTTGCGAAAGGCAACAAATTCTCTTACAAAAATATACCTGAACCTTCTCTATTTTCTCTATACATTGATAACCCCAAATATGAGAACCGTAAAATAAAATCGGTTACACAGTGGCATCAAAGATGTTTAACATGTCAGCAACAGGAATTGATCCAAAATGTTTGCGTAGGCGTAAAATATAATTTATTGCTTTTTTTGCTTGTAACGACAGCATTAAGTGTGTTTTGGACCAACATAATTTGCTTGTAAAATAAATGCCTAGATATTTATAAAAGGGAACTATTTCTAATAATTGTTTATCGTAGAACCATTTTTCATTATTTTTTACAACGCCGCCGTTTGTAAAAACCATTATTTTTGTTTTATCAATATTCAGTTCTAAACCAACCCCTTTACTGAACTGCTCAATTGAATTTATTTGTCTTTGGAGTTGAATAACCGTGTCAGCAAAACTCGAAACATCATCTGCAAACATTAATAATTGAAGTTCATTTATTTCGTCAGACACGAAAATTCCACGTTCATTTTTACTGCTTAAGTAACTTGCTAGGTCATTTATAAAAAGGGCGAATATTTTCGGACTGAGCACACAGCCTTGTCGGGTACCAATCCCGCATTCAAAATAAGAGGTCAGATTTCCATCTATCTTAACACAGGATTTAAGGTTATTATACATGGATTTTATAAAGTTCAAAAATTTTCCGTTAATACATTTTCGTTCCATAGAATCCCACAGTTTATCATGTCTTATGCTATCAAACGCCTTCTTAAAATCAATAAATATACAATAGAATCTTCCTCGTTTTTTAGATAAGTATTTTTGAATAAGAGACATAAGAATGAAAATATTATCCATAGTTGAATATGTTTTACGAAATCCCGCTTGTGATTCGTCGAATACATTGTGTTCTTCGCACCAGTTTGAAAGTCTAGTACTAAGAATATGTGTAAATTTTATATTTTGCAAATCGAATCAATAAGAGATATACCACGATAGTTGTTAGGATCCTGTACAGGCCCCTTCTTGTGTAAAGGCGTAATGATACTTTGTCCCCCTGTTTCAGGACAGTTACATGTACCACAGTCAAATATATCATTAAACACTTTATGTAAAAATGGTAAAATATCGTTCATAGTATGTTTATACATTTCCATACATATTCCATCAGGACCTGGAGATTTGTTTAACTTAAATGACTTTATGCTTTGAATTATTTCATCTTGTGTAATCGGGATATTAAGTTCTTCGCAATCTAAATTTAGGCGAACATCTTCCAAAAAAGATGAATCTAAATCTCTCATGACAGAATCGTTATTCAACAGTTCTTTAAAATGGTTATAAAAAGATGATGGCGAAATTTCTGGATCTTTACGAATAATATTGGCATTCTTTAACTTAGACCAAAACTGCTTAGCATCTTTCCTACAACTAAGAAGTTCATTCTTTTGTTGTTGTTTATATAATATTTGTTTATGTCGACAAATGCACTTGAATTCATTTCTAGCTCTTTTATAAATTAACAAATCTGACTTATAACAAGACAGTTTGAAACGACGTAGTGTAATACGTTTGACATTTGAAAATTCTGGAAATTTCAAGCCAAAATATTGAACCGTTTACGCAAAATATAGATCTTTGTGCTAAAATTAATCTAGTTGTTGTGGACAACAGTTCAGATTTATATAGAATTTTGTCATTTTGTCTCAACTTTAAAGGCGTATTTTTCGCTTATAAATAACAACTTCTACAAACTGAGAGCATTTCTACGCATTAGAATAAACAATCTTTGCACCAAGAAATACTTTTAAAAAATAAAAAGAAAAAAATGTGAAATGTCACTTTAAGAGAAGGCTTGCTTTTAAAGTGACATTTCACATTTATTTCTTATAAATTTCACTTTTATTTTTATCTGAAAGAGCAAATTTTCTTATGACAATTCTGATTTTTTAAGCCAAAATATTGAATCGTTTAAGAGAGATATATACTTTTGTGCTGAAATTAAACACATTGTTGTGGACAACAGTTCAGTTTTATATGGAATTTGTCATTTCTGTCTCAACTGTAAAAGCTTATTTTTCTCTTATGAATAACAACTTCAAAAAACTGATAGCGTTTCTATGCATTACAGTAACCAATGTTTGCATCAAGACATACTTTTAAAAAATAAAATTGGAATGAAATGTCCCTTTAATAGACTATATGGTTGAATAAAAAATGGGCAAAGGGAGAAAAGTTATGTGCCCCAATCGGTCATTAAATTGTCTGTGACTTTGCATAATGTTTACTATGTACATGTATAATTATGATCTTTATGCGCTTAATCATTGAAATTATATTAACCATTTGCCAAACGGCATTATTTTAAATTTTTCTCCGAGCAGCAAACATGATGTTTGTAATTGAAAATAGTTTTATATTGTTATGTGTAAACTGTTCATGTGAAAATAGAAATGCGGCGAAATAACTCTAAATGGTTGATATAATAGCTTAATACCACTCATCTTTTTTTTCTGACACCTTCAAACATATTTCCACATGTTTCAAGGACTCTGTTAATTTCCAGAAGTATCTGAATAGAGCCACCTAAATGGAACTTTGTTTACACACAACAACTTTGTGTGCTTAAAGATGGAACTTTTGTCACCTAGTAAAAGTTCTCTTAGTCTCAAGGATCTCTTAACCCTTTCCTAAATGGTAAACATTTAGGGTCCTACAATATCAAAGTACACGTAGTTGATGACGACAAAATGATCAATGTCAAAAGTAGAAATTGTGTATGTTGTTGCATAGAAAATATTGAGGAAAAATGAAAAATGCTGATCTTCGTTTCGAGTAATTTCTTTCCTTTTCCTACTATACATGTATTACAATTATGAATGCACTTGGTGGGCATTAGAATGGTCAAATGTCATTTAAATCGAAACGAGTCAAAAACGGATGAGTCGAACTCTGGATAAGTCGAGATATTTTGACGGGTCCCCTTTTGACGGCCCTTCTGACTACGACATATATAATATATGTATATATAGGTGAGCTACATGTCCGCGGACAACTCTTGTTAATGACAGAGACATCACATTTGAAATACCTTACCACGCAAAATTTCAGGTGTTTGAGAACGAGATAAAAAGGTTTAGTAAAACAACAGCAATACATACGAGTAGAAACGTAATTAGGAAATTGTTAACACGGAATGTGGCATTTTGAGTGACATTAACCCGTTCCCAAGCAAGATTTGGTATAACCCATTACCAACCGATAAAATTTTGGGGTAGATCTATTCCAATTTGAAAGAAGTTGCAGGCGACATTTCAATGTGATGAAATTTCGAGATTTTATAGCTTTTTGGGTAGAAAACATTGTGGGAAATGAAGAAATTGCTTGTCACAAGCAATTTCTTCATTTTCCACAATATTTTCCAAAGCCATTATATTGTGGGGAGTCAAAAGGAGTCACTGTGTGGTAATAGGTTAAACGTCCCTGATAAAAAAACAGCCTGAGAAAACATTTGGACAAAAGAAGAAAATGCTAATTAACAAGAAAATATTGCTATCCAGCATTTAATTTTTTCCTCTAAAGGTTTTTCATTGTTTTATGTCGAAATATCACGCTTTTCATAACGTTAATGAAATTGTTGCGTGTATACTGTGTTTAACCCATTACCATAAGGACCGATTTTAAATTGACCAAAATTTAAGTAAAAGAAATTAAATGTGTTTGTGTCTTTCTTGGAAGAAAACATTGTGGCAAATAAAGAAATTACTTGTCAGAAGCAATTTCTTTATATTTTACAAGGTTTTCCAAAACATTTTGTCAGTGCGATATCACATAGCATCATTATATTGGGAAAAGATAAATACATGGGCTTGGATCTAAGCCGGTTATGGCGTTTGAAACCGACAAATATCCAGATCAGCCTGTGCATACGCAAGGCTTTTCACGACCAATGTTATTCTCTGGGGACCCTTTTCATTACACGGAGCGACTATTGGAGAGCAACAAGAACAATGATCAGACCATACAAAAAAGACATATCTTGCTCCATAGACCCGGTGGGGAATCACGTGACGCAAAATTTTAAGAAAATCATCAATAGATTTGTTAAAACTCTTGATATGGAAGATATTCTGCAAATGCCGTGTCACGTGATTACCGCTGGAGAGATGTCTCAAATGAGAGCCGCGACGCGAGAAAAGCGAGTTCTTCTTCTTCCCATGTACGAAATTTCGTGACTCTAATCACTTTCTGCGGCTGTACAGTCTCATTTGTGTCGGATCTGGTCAAAACTCCCGAAGACCGATTTTCTCGCGTCGCAGCTCTTAATTTTGGTAACATCCCAATTGGTCTACTCCCATTTCGTCTACTGTTATTTAAGTGCATTGAGTCCCAATTCGTCTACTGTCCCAACTCGTCTACTTTCATGTCAAATCATCAATAAAGGTCATTATTTTTGCTTTAAGATACGATATTATGTCAATATATTCACAAATACAATAAAAATGCAAACAATTTAATATAAATGATAAAATATCATATTGATATACAAAGTATAGAAAAGTAGACGAAATGGGACTTTTGTCAAAAATAGTAGACGAATTGGGAGTAGACGAATTGGGAGTAGACCAAATGGGATTAAACCTTAATTTTATTATCATTATTATTATTATTATTATTATTATTATTATTATTATTATTATTATTATTATTATTATTATTATTATTATTATTATTATTATTATTATTATTATTATTATTATTATTATTATTATTATTATTATTATTATTATTTTTATCATACAGGGATATTTTCCAGGAAGAGACTCGAACGAGTAGATACCTGGGAGAAGGACTCATGAGACAACCATCGTCTGATCAGGATCCATGCTGCTCTCTCATGGTTGCTGCAGGTCGCGAAGAAGCTAATTGAGAATAACATGGATCTTGATTAGACTATACCTATGCACAGACTGATCTGGGTCCATGTTGTTCGCATGTGTAAGAGGATATTGTACCCTTTTTCAAAATTATTCAATTCCCGGCTCTGTTAAAGTGATATTTCACATTTATTTCATTTTTTTAAAAGTAAGTCTTGATGCAAAGATTGATTATTCTAATGCGTAGAAATGCAATTAGTTTTTTGAAGTTGTTATTTATAAGGGAAAAATACGCTTTTAAAGAAGTTGAGACAGAAATGACAAATTCTATATAAATCTGAACTATTGTGCACAACAAATTGTTTAATTTCATCACGAAAAAAATATATTTCTCGTGAACGGTTCAATATTTTTGCTTGAAATTTTCAGAATTTTCATAAGATAAGATGCTCTTTCAGATAGAATAAAGGTAAAATTTATTTAAAAATAATTGTGAAATGTCACTTTAATGTATTTTGTACAAAACCACTTGCAATCAAGATGTAAATGCACTTCAAATTCGATTACATGTACATCTATATTATCTAATTGTCACATCCTGTATTTAATATCATTACATTACGTAAATAATACTGTTGGTAGAGTTCGTGTATTTAACCCTTTACCAAACGGAGAATTTAGACTGGCCCAAAATCAAAGATAAAAGACGACATTTTCAAGTGAATGATTTTTTTTCTTATTTGGGAATTTCTTCTTGGCAGAATTTGGGGAAATTAAGAAATTGCTTGAGGTCTAAGGGAAGTAAATCTGTTTGTCATGATCTGTGACAAAAGCATAATTATGGAAGATCCAGGTAAAGGTGACCTGTGATTGGACAATTTCATTTTACGGCAATTGAACATTATTTATTTATTTGCCACTAATTATCTTCTTTCTTTTCACTCTGAAACCCCCAAAAAAGAATGATTTTGAATCATTTCGGTTAATTTTTTGCCGCTTTAATAGATGGATATCTTTGTCTGAATTGCATATGACACTAGCTCCACAGAAAAGGTGATCTCAAAAACGGGGTTAAAAGTCATAGAGAAAATGATTCGTGCCATACTAAAAATTATTTTGTGTGCATGAATAAATGTTCTATAATTTAAGGTAGGTCGGGTAATTACTGCAAACTCATGTACTGAGCTATAAGCCAAAATGTTGTAATGGTCGCCCATGTAAAACTATCTGCTCCCCCTACACCTAATCACACATTGCTGGTCTTGCGATGAATATAATTATGATTATATTTTTTTTTGAAAACGATTCAAGGAGAAAAACATTTTTTATCATAGACTTAGTACTAAAATACAAAGTAATCACTGAAAAATAGTTATATTCACATCATAACTCGGCCAGTTTACTCTTTAAACGTCCAGTCTGAATCTTACAGGAGTGAAACCATTTTTGCAGACTTCGAGTGAGACAATCACGATGAAGTTCCTTTATGCGAACACTAAGGCTGAATTCCATTTGGATTATAGCTTGAGTTATTGTAGCTATCGCCCAAATCGAACATCAGTAGTGCGGGATTTTGACGTCATTTCCGCAAGACTTTTCTGACCATGGTCAAGTTATCAGAGCCATTACGCCATTTGGAACTCCTCGGAAAAACGCAGACTAATCAGTGTCAAGTAAACAAAGATTTTGATTGGCTGACACAAATTTGGGGTTAATCTAATAAACAGAACAGCGCTGGATCCCAATGACGGCTTGAGCGATATTGCCAATCGAAGTCAGCCTAAATAATTATATGCAGTCCGGGCTATCTAACGTCATTTCCGCAGCAAATAGTCGGTAAACAATGATTTTGATTGGCTTACACAGTATGCAAGGGTATATCACAGATAGAGCAGTGAGCTATCGTCCACTTAATGGCGCGAAGCGAAGTCAGCCAAGCTAACCAGGACCGTGTGTGATATCGCTGCTTTTCTACGAAAACCTCATAACTGCAGCTTAAAACAAGCTGCAGTTACGAGGTTTTCGTTTAAAAGCGACGATATACAAGTATCGTCGCATCTCTTCGAAAACTTCGTAACTGCAGCTTTCAACAAGCTGCAGTTACGATGTTTTTGAAGAAAATCCGGGATATCCAGAACACCTATTGTTTATAACCTATCAGTCAGTGCTTAAAGTGGGCAATTAGGAGAAGTTCCTGTACTCCAAGAAATAGTTGGCTTTGTATAGAGCAGTTCCAAACAAATTATTCTGTTCTCATATTGCTTTCAAGCCCATCTTAACTTTTTCAAACAACGACAAAATTTTAGGCTGGTCCAAATACAATAGCAATGCATGTAAGCAATCACTGAACATATTATCAAACAGAAAATGTGTATGATAAAGCAGTGAAAATGAGAAGAAAAGGAAGAGAATGCTCCTTATCAATTAGTCCTTGGGCCAGATATGGTTGGAGTTACCACTAAAATGGACAAAGGGACACCTATATATCTTGAAAGACCTATCCAAAGGAAGAACAAAAATGCAATGATATCCACTCTGCAGAGTAGCTATACCTCAGAATGTGCATTTGAAATTTGATAGGGTTTGGATAGTTGAAAATCAGTGTAAGGTTTTGAAATGTTTAAAATAATGTGGCTTTACTGCTTTCTATACTAAGCATACACTGCATATATAAACCAGATGCATAGAAATACAATTCATGTTGAATAATTTGTCCTACACAGCATGTATATGGAAAAAATCACAACAGGTATATCCATAAAGGGAGGTAATAAGCCAAGCAAATTACATGCTTTTCAATATGGAGTATGGCATTATTATGTCATAAGCCAAAAATGAAAACCCTCTGTATTTTCTTGAACCTGTTAATGAATTCTGACTGTTGTTCCATTTCAAAGTGCCGGATAAGCAAAATTTAACAACCTTCTTGTTTCCATGGCAACTGTCATCTTATAGAAGTTTCAGCATTAGCTTCAACTAATCGCAAAAAAAAAAAAACATTTTAAAACTATTATAGTAATAAAACATACATTTTAATTTTGAAATGTTATTTTGTTAAGACATCTCTTACACAAAACTAATTAGTATGCTTATGAATATTAATAAAAACTTTAATAACAAGATCGTGAAACGCAAATGCCCAAGGAATGGCAATGTTAAGTTTTTATGCTAAGTTTTCGAGTTAAGGATTGATAAGGGTTAATGAATGACCTTGAGGAAGGTCATATTGATATTGCATGAACAGATAAATATCATTGTTCAGAAGAAAGTTACATACAAAACCATAGCTTTGTATGTCAAATATTTTTGGAGAAAAGGCCAGTGTTAAGTTTTCATACAGACAGATGGACGGACAGACAGACAGACAAGAGTAAAACAATATGCTCCTGCGTGTTTAGATTGCTGAAATGAGACCTTTCTAGTTGCAATGTAAATATGATGTGTGCTTTATACCGTAATTCAAAAGGTAAAATAACACAAATAAATTAATTATTACTTCGTTGACAAAATATGGACAATTATAGGTAAACTGCATGTAGATCTAAAAGGAGACAAGAAAGAGACGGGGGACTCAGTATACAGGCATTTTTTGACAGCATTTTGGGTTAAGGATAAATTCCTGTTGTAAGCCCTTTAAAGTTTAAGTTTTTTAAAAGTAGGTCAAACTCAAAGGTCAGGGTAACTAGGTCAAGACTTAACCATCTGCATGGCAGCATGCAAAGTCGCATAACTATCACCCTTCCACTTCTGTTTGTTTCTTGCCCCTCTCAGTACCATGCTGAATGACACTGGACATGGATATGAAATCCAAGGTAAGAAGATCAACCATCTTTTCTACATGGATGACCTAAAGACCTTTGCCAAGAACGATCACCAGCAAAAACAACTGCTCGAGACAGTATAGGTCTATAGTGATGACATATGTATGCAATTTGAACTGGACAAGTGTCTAAAAGCCACCTTCAAAAAAGGAAAACTAACATCAACATCTGACATACAGCTAGAAAGAGACAACATCATCAAGAAACTAGACCAATACGCTAAATACAAATACCTTGTGTTAATGAAGGTGACGGAATTCAACATGCAGCAATGAGGGAAAAGATCAGAAAAGAGTATTACAGAAGACTTAAGGCTTGCCATCAAGAGTGAGCTAAAAGCTGCAGATATTATAAGATTGAAGCCATAAACTGGCAAATGCAAGAAAAACTGAAAACTTGACACAAAGACCAGACAGTTACTAACAACAGAAAGAATGCACCACCCAAAGGTTGACGTTGAAAGATTGTACCTACCATGAAAGATCGGTGGTAGGGGCCTCTCATAGATTGAGATGGCATAAACACGTATTTGGGGACAACACAAGACAATCTGCTACATCTGATCCGGGAACATGAACGTAACAAGAAACTTTACTCAATCTCAGAGCAAACCAGAACATTCATTCAAGAACTGAACATTGCACAAACGACAAGAAATGGAGAAGAATCCGTCACAGAGTTAGCCAAAAGAACAAAATAGACAAAGGCAAATGCCCAAAAGAGGATGACACAAACATGGAAAGCCGAATGCATGGGCAATACCTGTAAGGTTTGAAGGTTTGACAAACCAGATGTTGACCAAGATCAGACATATAAGTGGCTCTCTGTTGCAGGTCTCAATGCAGAAACAGAGGGAATGGTGATAGCAGCACAAGATCAGAGTTTGGCAACAAGATCATCAAAGATGGTACAGATCCAAAGTGTAGAATATGCAACCAATATGATGAAATTGTCTCGGGCTGTCCAACATTAGTGCCAACATAATATATTCAAAGACATGACAAGGCAGCAGGAAAATCTGCAAGCAATTTGGACTCCCAGCAAACAAAAAATTGTATGAACATCAACCAAAAACTGTCGTAGAGGGACATGTCGGTGAATACTGGTACAGAGATCAGGGTTAACAGACCAGAAATCATTAAGAACAAATTGGACAAGACGTTCATCATGATTGACATGACGGTTCCTTCTGAAAGAAATGTCTACGTTCAGGCACTTGAGAAACTATCAAAATACAAAGACCTTGAGATAGAAGTAGCCAGAATGTGGTGTATGGAGACGACAGCTGTACAAGTCGTTGTAGGTTCACTTGGTCTCATTAAGAAGGGACTTGACAAAATATTCAAACAAATCCCTGGTGCACCAGTTATCGAGGAACTGCAGAAAATCATACTCCTTGGAAGTGCACATATCATCCAAAGAACGCTGTATAATAATAATGAAAACACTATAATTGCAAAATTTATACCTTCTGTCATAGATCTAGCTATCCCCTAAAGAATCTGCTATACATGTATACGACCTACAACCTAAATTTTAAACGGTGTCAATAAACTTTCAATATATTGCAGTTGCCCTTTTTGTTAATCCATGTGTTTTGATTCTACTTTAAATTCTAAAAGTATCAAACGAGATCATTTGAACCATCTAATCAGTTCTGTTCATCATCATAATCATTCAATCATTAGTGTAAATTGTGCAAAGAAAGTGTTAAAATATTTAACAATTATTTATAATAATGTATTCAGTTTACTGTATAAGTGTTTTTCTAAACTTTAGGGACATTATTTTCTATTTGATATTGGATTTAGGGTGTATTATTTTACGTTCAAAGGGGTTGTTTAGCCCTTATATTTAAGCAGATTTACAGTAAGATGCAAAATTACGGATGCTAAAAAATGATTGAATCTTGCATGAAAATGAGTGAATATGCCAAACGAATGAACATTAACTGTTACTAGATAACATAACAGATGCTGATCTTAGAAGCAAGAGCATATGCCAAGTTTGAAAGCAAAAGTTATGACAGAAACAAACTTATTTGTGACAGATGTTTGAAAGATGCTCATTAAAGTTTGATGAAGAATTTCTAGGCAACAAAAAGGTAAAAATTGCTCGACATTAAATGCTAGAGCAATAGATATCTGTCTTGAGGTTGGTACCATGGTCATAGAGGTATGTGCAAAGTTTTAGAGTAATGGCGTTAGTAAAACAGAGATATGACACTTTAACCAAACAAAAACCTAATTCGCAAAAAGGGTCACAGTTTTAAGTAGTGTCATTAATATTCGCGAATATGCAAATAAGGTAATTTGCATAAAATTTATGGTAAATTATTGAGCAAGTCATAAACTTTCATTCGATACCATTCTTACATCTGTAGGTCAATATTCAACCAAGACATGACCAAAAACGTTATGAAATGACTGAACAATTTTATAGGGTTAAGGGTTTAGATAAGGTTTATGACCCAAAGCCCCTACGGCCAAATTAAGTGCAAACATCGCTCAAAATGTTATATATATATGAATTTTCTTTAAGATTTGATATGTTTACTTAATTCCCTTGCACAAAAAATGCCTCGTTTTGGAAAGTATTTACCAAATTTCCGTAGAAAATCGCAATTTTAGGAAAATTCATGAATATGCAAATGAGCTAATTTGCATAACATAACTAGAATGAAAGAATAAGTCATAAGCTTTTATTTGATATCATTCTGACAACTGTGTGCAAATATTCAATGAAGATATGGCCGAATTCATTTTCAAAATTTACATAAGTAATTTGATGGGGTTAAGGGTTCAGATAAGGGTTACGGCAAAAAGCCCGAACGGCCAGAGTGTAAATAAGGCTCAAAATGTTTCTAATAAAATGTTCTTTAAGAAAAATCATGTTTTCAAAATTCCCCCAGAAAAGAAACGCCTTGTTTTGGAAAGTATCTATCAAAATTTTCGCCAAAAAATGGATTTTTAAGGGGAATCATTAATATTCATGAATATGCAAATGAGATAATTTGAATAAGATAACTACAAACAAAAGAGCGAGTCATAAGCTTTCATTTGATACCATTTTGACACCTGTAGGTCAATATTCAATGGAAATATGACCAAATAAGTGTTATAAATTTGAATGCAAAAAATGATAGGGTTAAGGGTTTAAGATAAGGGTTACAGCCAAAAGCCCCGACGGCCAGAGTGCAAACAACGCTCAAAATGTTTCTAAGATAATGTACTTTATGAAAAACTATGTCTTCTTGAATTAGAAATAAATGATGATTATAGAAAAATACTTTTTCGAATATTTCGGCTAATTCTTATACTTGATTGCACATAAAGCATATTTTGAAGAGAAGTAATGACGTCATAATAATTACATAATTTAAAAAATCATGATTCATAAGTAGTGAAATACATGCTCATACGTATGGATTCAAATAAATAGATGTATACATTCATTTGATATTTTTTATTAATTTTTTCCCTTTCCCTTACCCCAACCAGATTGTCATTCACGTCGTGAAGGGTACCTATATAAAGGTAAGGGTAAAACATATTTAGCTACTCTTCATGTCGGATATCATCACTGAAAAACATCCGTCAAATGTATATCTACAAATATATATAGGTGTCCTTTTGTCCTTTTTTCTGGTAATACTTACCCCATTTTCCTGGTCCTGGCCCAAGGACTAAATTGCAAGTTTTCAGGTTTACATTGCAGAGACATCTATTCATGTGTAACTTGCATATCTCTTGCAACAGTAGAAATACAACATCCACTTGGTGTTCAATAACTATTTTACAACTAGTCGATAAAAATATTGACCACCAAGTAAAATTTTACTTTGTGGTCAATAACTGTATGCACGGTGGATAATCACGTGATTCAACAATTTTCAGAAAGTCTTCAATAATTTTGTTAATATTGGACCGATTTGAAATCGGTTTGAAGCAGAGAAAGTGGACAGACGTCACGCATTTATCAACTGATAAAAAAGTTATTGAAGATCAACCAAAATTTTGGTTGATCTTCAATAACTTTTTTATCAGTTATTTTTTTTTTTTCAAAAATCCACTACTTCTAGATTATTCCTGGCTTTTACCCACCTTCTCTGTTTCAAACCGAATTCCAATTGGTCAAGTATTGACAAAAATATTGACGATTTTCTTAAATCCTGAGTCATGTGATTAACCACTGTGGTTTGGTCAACATGTTTTTGAAAGATCTTTCACATCTATCTGATTTCTGACGTTTTTCCGCATCTGCTTCAAATCGCAACTCTAATGCATGCACCATCCTTAAGTTTCCAAGTTACGTTTAGGTGTTACATTTCAGCAGACAAATCGACGGACAGACAGATAGACAGTGGAAAAACAATATGCACCCATCATTCGATACGGGGCCTAAAAATAAGGTCTAAGTATACGAGTAGGCCTATAGTGATTTGGTTAGTAAGTAGGCACTATCAAGAGAAAAAAAGGAAATGCTGTTCATACTCATTCTTTTGAAGCACATGTCCCAGTAGAGTCATAGTAAAGGCTTTCCCCAGAGAGCCAATCACAAACTTGGTGTTGTTGGTCACGTGCACGTTGTTTTGAATGTCCGCGTGACCGTACCCACGTGACCAGGTTTCGTTACCCTTGACGACGGACAGCACGAGACCCGGTATCTCCCGACAGTCCAGCACACTCTCAACGAAGTCACGAATCCGAGCTTCTTCTTCGGCCGAAAATAGAGCATCGGTTGTTTGTGTCATGTAGCATATCAGTACAAGAGTAATTAGAATTCCAAAATTATACTTCATGATTTTGCTTGTTCGATTTTTTTCTAAAGAGTCGAAGGAATGTTGACTCGCCACGCTAAAAAGGACCTTGTGGCAAGTCCTAGGAATGTAACTGAATATAATTGAGCCGGGATCTGGAAAAATGTCCCTAAAGCATTTTTAAAATTGAGTTTCAAGATCAGCCTGTTGTCAAATGCATTCCAATGTACATCCATGCTGCTATCTTTAAGTTATTACAGGTCTCGAAGAAACTATTAATGAACAACATGGATCCTGATCAGACTGTGCGTATGCACAGGCTGATCTGGATCTATGTTGGGCACAAAAGCCTCAAGGGGCATTTTTGCAGATCCTGGCTCAGTTATAGTAAGATAAGGAAAACATTTTAGATACATAAAAGTACGTTAGAATGAGAAATATTGATCCTAGTTAGTCTGCGCAATCCGTGCAGACTGGCTAGGACCGATACTATTCACCCAGGCCTACAAGAAAGTCCCTGTCAGCGTGACGGATCACGAATATTTCACAAATAAAAATTAGCCCATGCTTTTAATTAAGCTTATTTAAAAGCTTTGAAAATTTCGAAAAGAATTGAGAAAAAACACATCTGACATATTCGTACAACATTAATCACTTCCCCTTGAGTATTTTCTGTTCTACATTAGTATTTTCGTATTTTCCTTCAGAATTCTCTTATAAATGCTCTCTGCATGGCATAGACGTGTCCTAACCAGCGATTGTAAGTAACACTGTCGAGATCACATGAACTTTTAATTTTAAATTCTTATTATTTTTCCGCCTCCTTTTTATTTAAGAAAACAAAACACATATAGCACACCAGCTTTCAAGAACGATTGTTCAAATATTTCCATTCTAAATCCACAGCTCGGTATTGCTAATATGCCTACTTGTAATGAAGTATTGGTGTTAGACCGCTGTCACACTATACGGCCATAGCATTTTGGTGGTACTACAGTTCAATAGGGATTAATTGTGAGCTAAAAATAGACTAGGTTTAACGTTATGTTTTGATAAACCATCGGTGTTTTTACAAAATCTAGTAACCACGGCTTGAATCAAGCCGCAGTTACGAGATCTTGTGACAACATCCAAGAAATACTATTTGTTTGTCCGAAATTACGTCACGAGTAACTGGAAAACATCGTTCCCTATTGAGGTTCATTGGATAGAGAAAACAAGAGGCTAAGTTTTGATATACACAGCTCAGCTTAACGGCTTTGTCATTTTTCACGTCTAAGTCTTTGATAAAGATTTTTTTGTTGCCTTGAATCCTATATCAAGAAAATGTTGCCATGATTATAGCAATCATCGCCGAAAGTAAATTGAATACAATATTTCATTATAATATTCTACATGTGTGATAGGGGTTACTGGACAGTTTACCAGAATGCAAAGAGTCAGAGTCTTAGAGAATGAGATCTTACAAAAAAGTTCGCTTACACGCACCCACTTTGTGCATCAGTGCCCTACCATTCTGCAGAATTAAGGTAGAATACCCGTGATGTGGCCATTTTGAGACTCATAAAACGTCGGATTTTTTTTTCGAGCGGCGTCGTTACGTATCCGAGCTTATTCGGGCGCAGTCGAAAACATTCGGCGTTGGAAAGTTCAACCGCCGAATATTTTCGACATCGTGCGAATCTCATTATGGGTAGACTACCTTAAGTTTTAACAGTGCAAGTAGGTATTACATATGTCATTTCACATGGCGCAGCTTTAGACTTAATTATCATAAATTGTACGCCTGCGCTTTTTTGAAATAACAATTCAGTATTATTTTCTTGTATATCTGTTTTATCTGTATACTATGATACAAAGTCTTTTTGAAGAATGTTACGCTTATGCGAAATATGAACACATTTTGAATAAAGGTCAGTGTCATGTCAAATGAAATCCGTAATACACCTAATCAATATGAGTTTTTGGTACTACAGTTGTCGCCACATCGTATGGCACGTGTTTATGTTTTGTTTAACGTTCAATTGACCAAACGCCGACTGTCAATCAAAAACATTGATTAGCCAATGGACGATCAGAAAAATGTCATGCCCCAATTGTTCTTCGTTGCACGTGTTATTGTATCGATTTATCGACTGACAATCAAAACAATCGACATGCCAATGGCAAAGAATTTTGTACTAACAATAGACTAGGTTTACTGTTATGTTTTGATAAACCATCGGTGTTGTTATAAAATCTTGTAACTACGGCTTAAATAAAGCCGTAGTTACGAGATTTTATAACAACACCTACGAAATACTATTTTGTTTGTCCGAATTTACGTCACGATTAACTGGATAAAATCGTTCCCTATGAACGATCACATCTCCATTGTTTGTCTTAAATTCTATGTTGGGCGGAGCGATCTGTCGATTGGCGTTTGGTCAATTACATTCGAACAAAATATAAACATTGTGCCTTACGATGTGGCGACAACTGTATAATACGTTCAAAGTTAAACGAGAATAGTTTACGGTTGTTTTGGTTTAATTTTAGGTAGGAATACTACTTTTACCTACGTAAAATTAAAGCGAGACAACGGTAACTATTCTCGTTTAATTGTGAATCTATTATATAATAGATTCACAATTAAACGAGAATAGATACGGTTGTCTTGCTTTAATTTCATGTAGGTAAAGGTAGTAGTTCTACCTAAAAATAAACCAAAACAACCGTAAACGATTCTCGTTTAACTTTGAACGTATTATAGTACCGTTGGCGTTTACATCCAACAATGTTTACCCGTTCCCACATATTTTTGGACGCCCCACATGCTGTCGGGTGTTTTAAAAAACAGTGTAGAAAATGAAGTATTGATTGTTGTTATTCATCATTTCCCACGACATTTTTTTACCAGAGAAGACAAAAATACTAACTTTCATTCACTTGAAATTGTATTTGCAACACTTTAGTCTTTGGACAAGGCTATGAGTTTGCTGTCTCGTAATGGGTTAAAGTAAAAAATCATATCAAATCTTTGAAAAAAAAAGCTTTTTCTTGGCAGGGGAAATTCCAACAGTTCTCACTTCAGATTATAAACCAGTGCCAATCGTTTCTAGTGTGGCTTAACCCGTTAACAGACAGCAAAATTTTAGATTTTGTCCAAATTTAAAGATGTTGCGGACGACAAATTCAAGTGAATGAATTTCTACATGTTTGGGTAGTTTGTGGTAGAAATTATTGTGGAAAATGAAGAAATTGCTTGCCACAAGCAATTTCTTCATTTTCCACAATGTTTTCTTAAGCCTATTTCTTGTAGGTAGTCAAAAGGCCTCACTGTGTGGTATTGGGTTTCTCCAAAAATATCTTAACTTAAATGGAGCTTGTTATAAGCGATATTTACGAGATTTCCGACGAAAACAGTACGATCACGGAAGCTATCAATAAAATAAAACAACGGAAAAATCATGTCAAATAGGTTGATCCTTTCCAAACGACAGTTTTGAATTGGTCCCACATGAAAGCTGCAAACGAAAACATATGTGGAATTAGCGTAGATCTACATTGTAGCAGAGAAAATATTCAAAGAAATGAATATCAACATTTTCTTTCCGTCGTTATTTTCTGACCCCCCGTATCGTCGTGTTTGGACGTGTCCAATACAGCAATTTCGAGAACAATTTAGAGAAAAGAAGAACAATCTGATGACTAGCCTTTTCTCCTATTCCCTCGCCAATTCTGTACATGGGCTACTATTATTGTTCAAATACATTCAACACTTGTTACAATACATCGACATATCCTGAGTTCGACTCATCCGATTTTGTTGTTTTGATTAAAATGACATTTGGTCATTTTCGTTATTCATCAAGTACGTTCATTATTGAAATATATTTGGAAAAGGAAAGAAATTGCCCGAAACAAGCAATTTCTACTCTTTTTCTGGATGACTATTCATAAATGTATTTATTTCAAAACCAATTCATTTACTATTTCCATTTATGGGGCGGAAATAGATTTTCACTTCGACTTACGGTAGAATACCCGTAATGTGGCCATTTTAAGATTCATAAAACATCGGGTTTTTTCGAGCAGTGTCGTAAACGTATACGAACTTTTTCGGGCGCGGTCGTTAACATTCAGCGGTGGAAAGTTCGAAATGTTTTCGACGTCGCCCGAATAACTCAGACATCGCGTCAATCTCATTAGGGGTGAACTACCTTCAGCAGAAATTCGAGATAACGCGTCAATTGTATTCTGCTGTAGGTATAAATGGACATCGAGTCGTGAGCCGCGACGAAAGGTAACGGTATATTCCAATACATGTAAATAGGGAGGAGTGCCTATTTTCCACTGAATAAAAGCGAACAATGACAGGTATTGCGTGCTGTCCACGATCCCGTGTGAGTTCAGTGACTGTATCCAGATAGTACTTCGTCGATTTATTACAGGGAAACGGGTTCGAGTCACATATTTTTATAATTCGAAATCCCTCTTCCCCCGTCAATTTAGACTCGTTGATCTTTGATCATTCACAGGTCGTTGTCTATCTAAACTGACACGATTTAAAAACGCAAAACACGTTTTCATTAACCATTCCTTTCCTATTGCCTCGATTGGCACCATATTTGGGGACATGTATGAGACAATGTATACGCTTCACGCCCCAGCAATTTTGTCGTGTTTTCTGTAAATTATCCGCACATCTGAACCGCGCATCACTAAATGCTCATGCGTCTCGTGCATTCAGACCACGTGTTAAATCACAAAGTTTGTTTGTGTACAAATTGCCATTTTGATTTACTTATTGAGACATACGAGAACAACGAAAGAAAATTGTGTATAAAATGCTGAGGCTTACTTTTCGAAAAAGAAACCGAGTTTTTTTGGCTTTTGGTTTGCCGTGTTTTACAAATGAAGGTAGCTAGACGCTTTAATATAGCCGAATCGACGGTTCAAAGGTTTATGAGACGTGTAAACGACACAGGAAGATTTACAGACCACCCTCGTCCCGGTCAGCTGCGTGTAACAACTGTACGTCAACATAATTTTGTACGTCAACGTCACTAACGCAACAGATTTGTGACGGCTCAGTCTACAGCAAATTCTATGGTTGGTAATCGCGGGGGACATCGCGACATGGTGATAAATCGCCTGTGAAAACACTGGGTTCGCTGTCGTCGATGTTCAATGCCAGGCTCTTGACTCAACGTGCATTTTGGCATAATCTGACGTGCATTCAGGCATCATTCGTGGCTTTAAAGGACATTTTCTGTCTTGATATGTTAACAATTGTAACATTTACAATTTTACATGGCTATACATCGGTTTTGTAAGATGCAGGAGATATTTGTAAAAGTACGTTTTTGCGTTTTTAAATCGTGTCAGTTTATATAGCGGACGAGAATTGACCTGGCAGAGCACTCCATTCGATTAGCATGGGCTGCTCTGCCAGGTCATTTCTCGTGAGGTATAACAGTAGTTTTGTTGTTTACAACAACAAATAATCAGGACAGAGCTCTCATAATGTGCCGTTTGCGATAATTATGCAATTGTCATATTATACCCATTACCAAACAAATTTTTTTAGACTGGTCCAAATTCAAAGATGTTGCAGTCTACAATTTCAAGTCAATGAATTATAAACTGCTTTGGTCATTTTGTGTAGGAAACATTGTGGGAAATGAAGAAATTGCTTGTAACAAGCAATTTCTTCATTTCCCACAATGTTTTCCAAAGCCATTATCTTGTGCGGAGTCAAAAAGAGTGAAATATGTATTGGTTAATGTTTATTTCGTGTCAGAGGAAAAAGATCCCATTCATACTCCAAAACTTGTTAGCCTCTTCCCAAACAAAGCTTGATTTTACGTTTCCAATCTGGAAGGATTTGGAAAGCATTGTGAGGAAAGGACAAAATCGATAGGCAGCATCTCATATTTTTTCTCCCAATGTGTTACACACTACATACACGCGCTCCACATTTAGCGACGTTATTTTTTTGTTCAAAAATACGTTTGGATTTGGACAACTCCAAATTCTTAAAGCTTTGGCATGGGTTAATCCTTTCCAAAACGGCAAAATTTTAGGGTGATTCACTTCAAAAACTGCCACAAATGACAAAATTGGTGTTGATAATGATGAAATTTGTGTATAGTATAGACAAGACAAGAGCCGTCAGAGACGGATTATGCTCCCCGAATAAGGCATTGTCACAAAAAAATGTATGCCAGAAATGGAAAAAAGTTTCTTATTGATATATAAGTCTTTGGATTTGCTAATTGGAAATGTGACCTATAAGGTGAAAAGGGACCTTTTTGGTATTTCCAAAAGTTTCGACCATGGTCAGACTGTAAGGACTTGTATTTCAAATAAAATGATATCTTGCTAATATAATTATTGCAATGAAATACAAGGGCCGTCAGAGACGGACAATGCTCCCCGAATAAGGCATTGTCACAATAAATGTATGCCATGGAGAGCACTTTATTGTCAAGGGCATCTGATTTGCTACTCAAATATGAAATTTCATCAAATTCTGACCATTAGACTAGGAGAAATTAGAGAAAAACTATATTTCACCATAAGTCCCCTTTTCCCATGACAAGGCCTCAAATCCAAAAACGGGGAAAAGTACATCGGCATTTTGTCACAGGGAGTTCACATGGTAAGTTTCATTTGATTTGGCCCAAGGGTTATGGAGATATTGCTTCGGACGGACGGACGGACGGATGGACGGACGGAATGACGGACGGACAGGACGGACGGACGGACGGACAGACGAAGCGGCGACTATATGCTCTCCCTTCGGGGAGCATAAAAATATTGAGACAAAAGGAGAAACTGCTGGTTATCAGCAGTTTCTTCTTTTGTCTCAATGTTTTCCCAATCCATTCCTACAAGGGACGTCAAAACCAGGTCTTGTTTGGGAAAGGGTTAAAGTGAACGAAGTGAAACTGTAAAGCTGGGAGATGGAATGGGACATAACTGCGACAACGGCTTACATATATACATTATAGAACCAGATTATTTCCCTTTGTGATTCTAGGATATAATGCTATATCGTCACATTTCTTGAACCAGGTATCGAAAGAAAAACGACGATAAATAATTTTTGTCGTAATATTCTTAGTGTTAACCCTTTCCCAAACGACAAAAGTTTACATAATTTGCAGACAACACAATGGACGTATATTCTAGTATTATAGTATTATTTGTACACATTCTAATTCCGAAAATATTGAGGCAAAAGGAGAAAATGCTGGTCACCATCTTTATCTTCTTATGCCTCAATACTTTCCTAAGCCTTTTCTATTAGAGACGTCAAAACATGCCTTATTTGAGAAAGGGTAAATCCTGTCCAGATCAGCATTTTCTTCTTTTCCTACAGGGTTTCTAATTTTATCCCATAATGCCATCAAAAGGAGTGAGTATCCGAGAGAGTGAATGTTAACCAATTACCAAACGGCAAAATTTTGGACTGTGTGTTGCAGACGATAATTTCATTTGGTGCAATTTAAACAAAAAGTGGTGTTTTTTTTTTTTTTTCATTTTCTTGAAAACTTTGTGGATAATGAAGAAATTGCTTGTGACAAGCAATTTCTTCATTTTCCACAATGTTTTCCATAGTCATTTTGTTGAGAGGAGTCAAAAAGAGTCACTGTGTGGTAATGGGTTAAATGCATTATAGAACCAGATTATTTCCCTTTCTGATTCTAGGACTTGTCATCGCTTTTCTTGAACCAGGTTACTGAAGAAAAACGACGATAAATAAATTTTGTCGTAATATTCTTAGTGTTAACCCTTTCCCAAACCGCAAAATTTTGGACAATTCCAATTTAACAAAATTTGCAGACAACACAATGGAAGTTTATTCTTGTATTATTTGTGCAGATTGTAGCTCAGAAAATATTGAGACAAAAGGAGAAAATGCTGGTCACCAGCATTTTCTTCTTTTGTCTCAAAATTTCCCTAGGCCTTTTCTATTTGAGATATCAAGAATATGTCTTCATTGGGAAAGTGTAAATCCTGTCCAGATCAGCATTTTCTTCTTTTCCTACAGGGTTTCTAATTTTATCCCATAATGACATCAAAAGGAGTGAGTATCCGAGAGAATGAATGTTAACCAATTACCAAACGGCAAAATTTTGAACTGTGTGTTGCAGACGACAATTTCAATTGGTGAAATTTAAACAAAATATGTTGGTTTTCCCCCATTTTCTTGAAAACTTTGTGTGCTTGTTACAAGCAATTTCTTCATTTTCCACAATGTTTCCCCAAGCCTTTATCTTCAAGGGCGACAAAAAGCGTCACTGTGTGGGAAAGGGTTAAAAGGAGATGTTTGACCTATTGAAGAAATGTAAAGAAGTATTTGCCTTCACCAAGCATATCTTTATTAGTCAAAAACAAAAAAAAATGCCATCAGCTAACAAAATAAATCAATGGATTGGACTACATACCGGTATTCCAAATAAGCTCAAAGTGACATTTCACATTTATTTCATTTTTTAAAAGTATGTCTTGATGCAAAGATTGTTTATTCTAATGCGTAGAAATGCTATCAGTTTTTTGAAGTTCTTATTTATAAGCGAAAAATGCGCCTTTAAAGTTGAGACAGAAATGACAAATTCTATATAAATCTGAACTGTTGTCCACAACAATTTGTCTAATTTTAGCATAAAAATATATATTTCTCGTAAACGGTTCAATATTTTGACTTGAAATTTTCAGAATTTCCACAAGAAAAGATGCTCTTTCAGATAGAATAAAAGTAAAATTCATGTAAAAATAATTGTGAAATGTCACTTTAAACATAAACATAATTATAATAAACACATTGCCAAGCAGGACCTGGGTTTGACATCTTCAATAAGGAAAGAAATGCTGACTATCAACATTTTCTCCTTTTCGCCAAATGCTTTCCATGTTCTGTAATTCAAATACATGCATCTGGCCTTTCATAATATTTAATTTCTCATTTGCACCACCTAAATTACCGTTTAAATTGGTAGTACCAATACATTTGACATTTGAAAATGGTTATAATGCATAATACCTATTGTCAGGCTATTGAGCAAAATAAATTCAATGAAATGTAATTTTATTTCCAGACATATTCCAACAACAATGACTAGCGTAAGTCTTGTTTATCCCGTTCCCAAACAACATTACTTATTGATTTCCTGCAAGAAAAATGTATAAGAATGCATTCTGGGAAATGAAGAAATTCTTTTGCCTCAATGTTTCCAAGAGCATATTCATACAATGCCTTAGAATAAGAAGGTCGTAAGTGAATAAATAGTTTTGAGAAAACTGGAGTTTGAGTTTATTGGGGTTTTACGCCGTTTTCAACTACCAGGGTCATATCGCGGCGGCTGGAGCACCTAACCGTGGGTTCCTGGTATTTCTCACACCAGTACAACCACAATATCCAAACCGAGCCTCCAGCTGCTCTCTCACATAGATGATTCACACCCATTGGTGAGAGACAAATGAATTGAGAAAACTGGAAAAAACAGTTTTATTTCAATAAAAGAAAAAAAGCATTAACGACCTTATTTCTACAGCCAAATTGGTCAGCATGACAAGTTCAAATGAGTATGAAGTTTGTGCCATATTATAGAGCTTGAAATGCCCTTTCCAAAAATGTATGCATCATAAAAGGTCGTAAGTACCACTTACGACCTTATTTTTCTAAGGCGTTATGGAATTTCAAATAAGGGGTTGTTTGGGAAAAGGTTATACTAGCACAATGTAGCACATGGAATGTTTGATTACAGTCCCTTTACATTCACAACATAAACAAAAATAATATTTGAAAGGGTTAGGAACTTAGGAGACATTTTTTCCTTACACAACATCGACAATATTCTCCCTGTATCACAACTGTGCTTTCAATTTTACTTTTCATTTCTTTTGCTAAACTTCTTCTGTCAACAATTCTATTCACCCATTCCCAAACAGCATAAATATTGGACGGTTCCAATTTGAAAATTGTTGCAGGCAACAAAATTGTTGCTGATATGATTGGATTTAGCATGGAAAATATCAAGGAACTGATTATTAGCATTTTTTTCTTTTTAATCAATGTTTTCCCAAGGCTTTTGCTATAGCAACGTCGAAATCAGCCCTTCTTTGGGAAAATGTTAAAAATATCCCTAACATATTTGATTCACTCCTAACTTTATACATGTTCTAAGACTGTAACACCAGGAGGTCCTAATTTCTAGTTAACCCTTTCCCAAATGGCACAATTTCATACTTCTAGTGCTCAAATTTGAAAGGAGATGTTGACGAAAAAAATTAATTGATCTCAAAAGTGAAAATAAGTATGCTACAGTAAAGAAAATATTGTTTTAAAAGCAATTTCTTCTTTTCTCTCAATGTTTTTACCAAATAATTGTTAATAAAGACTTGTTTAGGAAAGGATTAAGCATTTATTTAACAGTCATTGTGTGAAAGTTTCAAACTATCAATATTTTCTCTACTCTCCATGATGATTCCTTCACATTTCTGATTCACCCCTCACTTTCTCCATTTTCTTTGGCAACAACACTACAAGTTCCTTACATATTTCTAGTTCAGCCTCCATTAATTTCACAGCTGAAGGATTTCTCTTACAATAATCTACAATAAACTGATAGCAGTCCTTACTTCTCTTCATATTGAGTAACCTCCCTTGAATATCGCCAGTCCAGATTTTGGAATGCAGTCTGCCGATGTTAAACATTGCGATCAAACCAGGACGAACATCGTTCTCTGGGAACTCGTTCGGATATACTGGTTTTCCTCCCTTTAATGTGTTCAAATACTCCTGGAAATACTTAATGCTTTCTTTCGCAAGTGTTGATATTTTCTTAAGTCTATGTGGGTTTGGCGCATTATTGCCTCCCCCAGCCTCTATCATTGCAAGTTTCAAGTCCATCATGGCGGTGTAAGTGTCCGCGATCTCGAACATCAACTGACGACAGATCAACAGATAATGCTGTACACAAAGTTCCTTTAACACCTCCGTTAACATGTCAATTCTCCTCTTATGCATCTTACACTGTCTTTCTAAATCCAGTTCAAAAAATGCCAATTGCTTGAATGAAATGCTATGATCTTGGACTATAGAAACATAATCAGGACAATGCTCCTCAAATTTGTAGAATTCTTTAGTGTTCTCAATAAGCTTCTTCACTTTAAGAAAGATAACCCTAGCCTCATCAAAAGTCTTAAATGGTTTATCTGTGATTTCTTCTTCTCGGGATGTTACCTCAAGGTTAAATCTTGGCTCTATTTTCATCTTTGGTTTTTCATATACAGGCGCTTTCTTCTCTTGATTTTCTGAATCATTTTGACCAGCATCAACACTTTCATTTTCAGGTTGCGTTTCTTCAACAACTTGTTTTTCTGTAGACTCTGTATTGCTAACAACATTTTCTTCATGTGTTGTGTTTAGATTTTCATTTATCTCACCAGCCTCTTTACTATGATCTTGTGCATCTTGGTTTTCTACAGAATCCTGAATTGTTTCTTGACTTCCAGTAGCTGTTGTCTGACCCTGGCCTTCAGAAGTCCCTGTGTTTTGATCATCATTGGAATCTGAGTTTGAGTGTGCGCTCATTCCAGGTAAGGTAGCATCGTCAGTAGAAGTGGTCTGTCTGCTGGTTGAATCAGCTTCAGTATTAGCGTCCCCTGCTTCTGTAGTCTGTGTGGCCTCTATGAGCAGCTCCTCCCTAGAATGTTCCATCAAGTTTAGACAATATTTCACCCAGCATCTCTGTATATCAGCTTTACCTTGCTGTATCTTCTCCTTCATGTCTTCTGAACTCTCAGCAAGTTTACCCTCAGCTTGTTCAAAAATCTGGTCAGCACTTGCGATACAATGTCTAGCCGTATTAAAGTCCCTTTCAGACACATAATACTGTGACAGTGTCGCACATGACAGCGCCCAATCTAATGGATCATAATCATTGGAATCAAGCTGACGTTGTAACGTTGCATGACAGTATTGTCCCGATATTCCAAACTCTCCAAGGGCTTGATAAACTTGCGCAAAATAATACAAAGTATGAGTATAATTATCCTCAAGCTTCTTACTCCGTTTAGACTCCAGTTCATTGGAATTCTCACCAGGCTTTTCAAGCCATTCATCAGTAGACATTGGAGCACCACCCACAATATCTTTGTAATCGTGATACAAAGCTTCAGATTTCTGGAAGAATTCAACAGCCTCGACGGGTTTATGACGTCCAGCGGCTAGTATTCCAAGCTGGTTCATAACATCCTGATATATTCCAGCTCCATCCTTCGTCAGTTTGTAATCGTCCACTCTCTCCAGACATCGCTGTAGATGCTCTTCTCCCGTAGCCTTCTCGTCACAACTTACAAAGTTTTCACCTGAAGAAGAGGAATAAATTGTCTTTAATGGTAAACCATTCCCAAAAACAAAATTTTGGGCTAGTACAATTTTAAAGCTACTGCAGACGACAAAATTTAGATAAATAAAGATTGGATTAGTGTGGAATATAGCACAGAAAATATTGATGCAAAAGGAGAAACTGCAGGTTATCAGCAGTTTCTTTTTTTCTCAATGTTTTACCAATCCTTTTTTAATAGGGACATCAAAACCAGGTCTTGTTTGGGAAAGTGTTAATGGTAAACCTTTCCAAAACAACAAAATTTTAGGGCATTCAAATTTTCAAATTTAAAGCTGTTGCAGACTATAAAATGTATGTAGATAAGGATCAGATTTGTGTGAAATATAGCAAAGAAATATTGAAGCAAAAGTAGAAAATGCTGATTATCAGCATTTTCTTCTTTTGCTTCAATGTTTACCCAAGCCTATTCTATTCTTTACCTGAAGAAGAGGAATACATTGTTTTTAATCCATTCCCAATCAAGTCCTGGTTTTGACGTTCCTTACATGGAAGGCTTTAGAAAATGATGAAGAATAAAAAAAAAACTATAACCAGCATTTTCTCCTTTTGTCTCAATGTATCCTACACTATATATCGGTTTTCAGATTTTTTTTTAGCCATCACGAACACAAATTAAAAGTTACAATACAGTGATTTTCTATGTTTTCTGAGCAATTCTAGCGCTAGAATTTGCACTAGTCCAATCATTTATTGAACCACCATGTCCCAAAAGAAGTTTCACCAATGTGAGTTGACAAGTGGAATAGAAAATGATAAATTTTACAGCCATGTAAACTGACACGATTTAAAAATGCAAAATAGTACTTTTACAAATGGTATTTCCTGCACCTTACAAAACCGATATATAGCCATGTAAAATTGTAAATGTTACAATTGTTAACATAACAGGCCAGAAAATGACTTTTAAAGCCACGAATAATGCCTGAATGGACGTCAGATTATGCCAAAATGCACGTTGAGTCAAGAGCCTGGCATTGAACATCGACGACAGCGAACCCAGTGTTTTTACAGGCAATTTATCACCATGTCGCGATGTATAGGCCGCCCGCGATAACCAACCATAGAATTTGCTGTAGACTGAGCCGTCACAAATCTGTTGTGTTAGTGACGTTGACGTATACAATTATGTTGACGTACAGTTGTCACACGCAGCTGACCGGGACGTGGGTGGTCTGTAAATCTTACTGTGTCGTTTACACGTCTCATAAACATTGGAACCGGTGATTCGGCTACATTAAAGCGTCTAGCTACCTTCATTTGCGAAACACGGCAAACCAAAAGCCAAAAAACTCGGTTCCTTTTTCGCAAAGTAAGCCTCAGCATTTTATATACAATTTTCTTTCGTTGTTCTCGTATGTTTTCAATAAGTAAATTAAAGTGGCAATTTTTACACAAAAAATCTTAGTGATTTAACACGTGGTCTGAATGGACGAGACACACGAGAATTTAGTGATGGGCGGTTCAGATGTCCGGATAGTTTACAGAAAACACGACAAAATTGCTGAGGCGTGAAGCGTATACGTTGTCTTATACATGTCCCAAAATATGGTGCCGATCGAGGCAATAGGAAAGGAATGGTTAATGAAAACGTGTTTTGCGTTTTTAAATTGTGTCAGTTTAGATAACTATCAAATAACTGCTCCAATACAGAATTCTTTCAGAAGTTTCATCTCATGCTAATATTTCATGATTAGGCCAAATAAAGAAAAATATGTGTGGTTCAGGTTACCAGACCGACACTGGGAAAATGGGGCAAACTCTAATTTTTTTGTCCTCATAGGAAAAATCCAAGGAACAACAACAACAGCAATAAGAAAAGCAACAAAACCCAAATAAAATTATCGAATTAAAAAAAACAACAAGAGGCCCAAGAGGGCCTGAATCGCTCCACTGGCTAAAGTGGAAGAATTACCCCCCCCCCCCCCCCCCCCCACTGAGGCTTGATTATTTCATATTCATGCAGAAATGCAGTCTAAATTATGCAATAATAGGAAAATGAACCCCTCTGTTTGTATCAACCCCCTTCACTGAAATACTGGATCCATCCTGTGCAGATCCAGAGTGGGTTCCATACTGTAGCCTCATTATTTCAATTTAATGCAGAAATTAAGCCAAAATTGTGTTATACTAGTCAAATGAACCCCCTCTTTTAGTATGTTTGAACCCCCTTCAAAGAAATCCTGGATCCGCCATAGCCACCACTGCATAACAAGTTAATGACTATGGAAAACATCATGGAAAATGAAAAAGTGTGTGTGAAAAACAATTCCTTTATCATCTTCGCAAGCCAAGGGTGACATCTACGACGTAATGCATTTCAGTATTCCCCCTTGACGTATTTAGTCAGATTTTCTTGGTGCCCTGGAAAGCGTTTTCATTGGTTCAGATTGTCGACTGATACATTTGCTATGAGTAACCAATTCATGACAACGGGCGGGAAAAAGCATTGCATTTGCAACTCAAAAACGCAGAGATGGGCGATTTTTCCTAAGAATTTCACTGCAATAGACAGGAATTCCCTATCTTTAAATGACGAATTATAAAGAAGCACCCACTTTTTATGTAATCCGCATGACGTATGGCACGAAAGACAACACATGTTAATGACATCATCGATAATGGAAAAAATTAAATAAACAACCAGCAAGACAACCGCTAGGCAGCGCTTTGCGATTTCAAAAAAAATCTGACTAAATCCGCTAAGGGTGAATACAAACATAGGTGGGTTCAACCTTGGCTAGCGAAGATGTTCCTCTATTTACCACAATGTTTTCTACGCAGAAAGACCAAGTCTTAGAATATGGATTTGTCTGAAAATTTGCCATCGATTAGGTCGGCACAATCCCTTCAGCCAATCAAAAACGTAATCAGTCATAAAGTGCGGACATGCACTCATTCGGTGGTGGTGAAAGCTTCGGTCTTTTTCGTCAAAGCATTACCAACTTTCAGCATTAATATCTTGACGACTACGCCTTCTTATTAAAAACCATAAAGACCAAGGTAGAATTAAAAAATGAAAGTGAGGCTATGACGTCATGCCGACTGATTCTATCTGGTAATGGTTAAAAAAAAACATTAACAAAAATGAATAGTATTATGGCAAACCAAGACACATTAAAACTAAAATATACCAAGCCGCAAATCCAGCGCGGCTGCGATAAATTTCAAATCCTCTTCTACTTTCCGTTTGTCTGCCCATTTCTTCAATACTTTCTGCACTTCCTTGTATTTTTCACGTGCCTTGTACAAGGACCGATATGGATCTTCCTCTGGATCGTCTTTAGCGCTGATCTCAGTAAGTGTCTTCGCGTCTGCGAGCTTTTCGTACCCAGTTTCTTCGAGAAATTCTTTCCACGACGCCATTTTTGATGCATTGAAGTTCCGCAGTAAATAAAGTCGGTTTGGTTAGCGGAAATACCAGTGAATCAGAATAATGTTCTTAATGTTCTATTTATGCCATTGGAAATGACATCTATAGATATACAAAGAAAACGGAGTGATGCACATTGACATATATAAATTTTTCTATGTCTTTCTAGAAACACTTCTCACACAAATATTCCACTCACCACTCCCCCCCCCCCCCCCAAAAAAGAAAGGAGATTGATTGATTGATTGATTGATTGATTGATTGATTGATTGATTGATTGATTAATTGATTGATTGATTGATTAATTGATTTTTTTATTCATTCATTCATTCATTCATTCATTCATTTTTATTTATTTATTTATCTATTTATTTGTTTATTTATATATTTATTCATTTTTTGTTGGTTGGTTGATCGATTGATTGATTGATTAATTGATTGACATGCTAGGCAAGCGTTTATCAAGGAGTTTGAAGACCTGGGGTTTGAGCATAATTAACTAATTGAATTAGAAAGGAGTTGGAGACTACAAAATGATTGATATAAAAAGTGGAAAATGTGTAGGCCTATGTGATAGTAAGGGAAATATTGAGAGAAAAGAAGAAATTGTTGATTATCTAATGAAAAACCACAAACATGTTTTTATTCACGGAAAGAGCATATGAATGCTCAGAATGGGTGTCATGCTTGTACTGGTGCAAGGAATCCCAGGAAGATTATAAATATTAAACATTATGGCTAGGTATACCAGGTTTACCAGCCGCCGAAATATTACCGAGCACTTGCTGAACGAGGGTTCAAACTCCATTCAACAACAAACAATAAATGTTACATAAATAAGACTTTTTAACCTTATCCCAAACGACAAAATTTAAGGATGGTCCAATTTGAATGCTGCTGCAGGAGACAAAATAGATGATACTAAATGAGTGCTTAATATAGCCCAGAAAACATTGAGGCAAAAGGAGAAACTGCTGGTTATCAACAGTTTCTTCTTTTGTCTCAATGTTTTCCCAAGCCTTTTCTTTTATAGGCACGTCAAAACCAGGTCCTGTTTGGAAAGGGTTAACCAGTAGAAACAGAAATATAATTCAGCAATAGAAAATGTAACTATAGTCCGATCAAGATAATACATAGGCCGATGGCGAAATCAGGAACACGTTTACAAGTTATCTATGTAAATAACACAGAATCGAACTCTAAACTGCTCCAATTTTGCTTGTGGTGGTTTTAAATCTTGCATGCGGCTCTAACCTGCAAAATTGGAACCAACCCATCTAAAATTGTATTGAAGATTAAAAACGTCTTTTCCATTGCATGTAGCCTGGGTCCAGTCGTCAATATACAATTTGGTCAATAAGATAACGCATAAAAAATCAATACCCGTTAGATATCGCGGCACCCGTTTTTGATCGTGTTGATATTGACGATATTTGGACCGGAGAAAGTGAAAGAGGGAAAAATGATCAGTCTGGAACCCAGTCTACATTGCATGGGTAAAATTTGTAAACAATGTGTAAGTACTAAGGAGACTTCGGCTTTGGCCTAGGGCACGTACAGAAGCCCTCGGAAGTGTAATTGGGTCAATAGATACGAACTCATTTGATTAATAAAGTTATATAATATCAAACTATTCAGAAAATGCAAGCAGCAATTCAACCCTTTCCCAAACAAGACCTGATTTTGACGTCCCTAACAGAAATGCTTTGGGAAAACATTGAGACAAGAGAAGAAACTGCTGACAACCAGCAGTTTCTCCCTTTGTCTCAACATTTTCTATGCCGTATTTCACACAAATCATATCTTTAATATCATCCATTTTGTCATTTGTAACAGTTTTTGACGAGGATCACCCAAATATCTTGCTGTTTGGGGAAGGGTTGAGTAATATTACTCTCTCCAGGCGGCACTAGACGGGCGTCATTTTTTCCAACCAACTGATGCATATCTAAATGGTGATATTAAACATTTGGAAAAGTAGCCTACATGTAAACTTCGAGCCTTTTGTACCAATTATACCTTTTCGAAACATGCCCTAAATTTGACGTCAATAATAAAAGTCATTTTCTTCTCTTGTCTCAATGTTTTTCGTGCAAAATAATAAATAAATCCAATTTTAATCAATGTCCATTTTTGTTGATAGTTCAGCTTTAATATTTTAACACTCCGAAATTTGGCCGCATAAGAAGGGTTTAACAAAGTGTTTTTGGCTATCACATCAAAATATCAAATTAGCATGGCATCCGAGGGATTCAAACTATGGACCTTTTTAATTCATAAAGTCGTATCGTACCACTACACATCTGCATTTTATAAAATATATTAGCTATTTCCAAAGCAGGAGCTGACTTTTGAAGTTCCTTTTCGAAAGTGCTTTGGACAACATCGAGGCAAAATAAGAAAATAACAATACCCCCAAAATCATTTTCTCTTTTTGCCTCAACATGTTCCATGCTATAAAATTGCACATAGATCTGATTTTTTTTCAAGATCCATTTTGCAGTAACATTCGAAAAGGCCGCACATAGGCTGCAGCTTGAATCCGACCATTTCGAATGCAACCGACGAAATATACTCAGTTCCAAAAGAAAGTGTGCACTTTCGCGTTTTGATTTTATCTTAACTTTCACAAAGTTAATGGCAATTTAGGGAGTAAAAGTGATATCATACTTCAGATTAGACCTTAAAGCAAATTGGCATTAAGGTATACCATCCCTAATGAGATTCACGTGACGTCGGAATTGTTCGTGCCACGTCGTTTAACATTCGTTACGTATCCGAACCTATTCGGGCGACGTCGAAAACATTCGGCGGTGGAACGTTCCACCGCCGAATGTTTTCGACGTCGCCCGAATAACTCCGACGTTACGTCAATCTCATTAGGGGTGAACTACCTTAAGACAGATGTCGATAGAACTGCTCATACTGCACACACGCAGCCAGATCGTTATCACGGCCGCTTATCTACTAAATCACAACATTTTGTTGTGTATGAAAAAAAGTTTAGAGGATATCCGGTTGGCAGTTAGAGGAGCCGACAACACGGCGGGTGAAAGGTGAGTCTCGTCTTTTAATCGAACTGTTCTTGTTTCTAGCTCGAAAATCAAAAATCGGAGAATGTCATACAACCCTTTATTCATTTTCACATATTTGTGAGCCCCATCCAAACCCCGATTCCCAGAGATTGAACGGAAATTCATTTTCTCCCGTTGCAAGGGTAGCCCCAATATTGACATTTCGTCAATCCTGATGAGCGTTTGTCCACTTTCTGAGGATGAATGGCCCAAAACCTGTGTGTATTATAAAATAGTTATATGTACATTACATCGCGCAAACAATATTTTAATAACTTACTGTCGATCTTTGAAGAAAATCAGTTCTTCCGGTCAGTTTGTGCGTTAGAGGATAGGTTGTGAGTAAGAGGATAGGTTGTGATTTAGAAGACAGAATGCATTCATCGCATTTAATACCATTTGTCATTGTTTATATGCGAATTAAGCCAAACCGAAATACTCTCATTACTAGACTAGTATTGTCCAAAGATTAAACTCTTATTTCACTTAAGAATCACTTTGTCATTTTTATTTGACAGAGTACGAGTTCATTGTGATATGATATAGACAAACCCTTTTTACACACCAGTTATATAATATTATATATCATATTACATTATCTCATCTAAATGAATGTAAGGTTCTTATGCATAAAAGATTTATAACAATGTTTGATATAAACATTCACTATCCTTTGTGTTTCTTTCTGTCTGTCTGTACTCTGTGCGTCTTCATGTGAACTTTTGTACAATTTAAAGTAAATACTGTGCAATATTCCAGCCATTTTTGTATGCTCTAAAGTAGCCTCTTTAAAATATAATGCGTAAGAAGTGGAAAAACCGGAGACAATAAAGACGTGTCAAAAATACAGATCTGTAACTCTTGTTTATCCATAGATCTTCTTGTTTATTGATTCAATATGTTTAATATTAAGACGACAATCATATAGGCCTACGAATTGATACATTAATAAATTTTGCAAGTTGTAACATACATTAAATATGAACTTTGTGAAATCCGTACTTTATCACTTTTGTCAACTTCAACGATGGTTTGTCTAGGTACAAACCACGTCATCGTTAAAAAAACATCCACGCATGCCTCACTTCCAAAATATTGTAAAGTTCCTGCAGCTTATTGAATAAGCGATAAAAATAGCTTAAAGTTTCTCCACTCCATACACCCCGCATCAGATTAGTCTGATCTCATTTGTGGCGAGGAATTGGGTCAACACATCCGGAAAATCAACAAAAGCAAATTATTAATCTTGGAAGTAAGAAATTCACCGCTAGCATGCAGCTTCATATCAAGCAGAAACTAACGACGGTAAATAACCCTTTTAGAAATGATTCCAATGTTGTAATATATCGTTTTTGAGATCATTCCATGAGAAAATCAATGACACATTTAGATTATCAGTTTACCCCTCTTAATTTAAAAGATTTATGAGCATTTGACGTTCATACAAATATAGACAAAATCTGTCGAATCTACAATTTTGCGTGTAGGATTCTTTAAAACATCATTCAATACTCCAAAATAAAGGGCCACTAAAATACTTGGATGACAGATCTAAGTTTGTCTACTAGTCTGGAACACTTTTGCAGTACTTACTTTATATATCTAGGGACACGACTTGTATCCAGTTCAAACAGTGATTATTGAAAACAGTGAGTTTGTCACCTAATCTGGACACACCAGGAACATGAGGAAAGGTGTTGAAATCTGATACCTGCATTGGAACAACAAATCTATTGTAAATATTTTAATCATTGCAAATACAACTTACAAAGTTTGATTACAGGCATATCTTCACACCACCAAAGTTTTAAAAATCTTTCCGAAACAGCTACATTTTAGGTTGGTCCAATTTGAAAAATGCTGCAGACGACAAATGGATACCAAGGTGATTTATGTAAAGAGAAGTAGTACAGAGAATACTGAGACAACGGGAGAAATTGCTGATTAACAGTAATCTCTTCTTTTGTGTCATTACTTTACAACCACTTTCTAATAAGTACGTTATACCATGCCTTGTATGAGAAAGGGTTAAAGAATCCCATTTACACATCATGTAAAAGCAACGGAACAAGAGAATTCGATTTCCTTCATAAAGATTTCTCCAAAAATCCTGTCCCATACAAGATATATTTTATAACTCCCTTGTAAAATAGTTTCGGAAAACATCGAGAGAAAGAAGAAATTGTTGATTATCAGCCCTTCCCTCAATATTTACGCCCTCAAACATATACTTCTCACATCTGTAACTCTTTATAAATAAAGCAGTCCAAAATTGAGTCATTTTGAAAATACTTTTGAAAACACTTCACCCATTACCAAAATGGCTAAATATTTGACTTTTCCGAAGCAAAAGATGTAGGCCTAGCAGACAAGAATATCAGGTGTATGGAATTTTAAAAAGAGAACGCGCAAACGCCCTCTTAACTTAAATTTTCATTTTAAATTATCACATGCAGATTGGCAGACAAGCAGACAATGTTAAAGGTCTGTGTCCCTGATGTATCAATTTACTGGGCGTAAAAATACGTTATGCCATTTCACTCACCCTTTGAAAATAGACATATCACATAGAGTATTTCGGTTTGGCTTAATTCGCATATAAGCAATGACAAATGGTATTAAATGCGATGAATGCATTCTGTCTTCTAAATCACAACCTATCCTCTTACTCACAACCTATCCTCTAACGCACAAACTGACCGGAAGAACTGATTTTCTTCAAAGATCGACAGTAAGTTATTAAAATATTGTTTGTACGATGTAATTTACATACAACTATTTTATAATACACACAAGTTTTGGGCCATTCATCCTCAGAAAGAGGACAAACGCTCATCAGATTGTCGAAATGTCAATATTGGGGCTACCCTTGCAACGGGAGAAAATGAATTTCCGTTCAATCTCTGGGAATCGGGGTTTGGATGGGGCTCACAAATATGTGAAAATGAATAAAGGGTTGTATGACATTCTCCGATTTTTGATTTTCGAGCTAGAAACAAGAACAGTTCGATTAAAAGACGAGACTCACCTTTCACCCGCCGTGTTGTCGGCTCCTCTAACTGCCAACCGGATATCCTCTAAACTTTTTTTCATACACAACAAAATGTTGTGATTTAGTAGATAAGCGGCCGTGGTTATGGTGTTGATGGCGTTGAGATTTGTACTCGTTACAGCTTCTTCTGTGGAAAGAGTTACACGCTTATATGCCGTTGTTGGATTTGATCAGGTCTTTCAAGCAATTTCCAGGCTAAAGTTTAAACTTTCCTGTAGACGTTCTGTGTACGTTAACGTTAGTAATCGCTACGTTAGTAGTCTAGTAAATTGTCATCCAACTGTGCAACAACGTTCTACAACAAATTTGTATGCCTAGTAGATGTCATAAAAATGGACACTTGCTATTAGAACATAAATACCGTATACATTCAAATTTGGTGACGGCTTTTGTTTTCACCAAGTTCGGTCGTGTTCACCGACGTTAATTGTAATTCGTTTCACGTTAATGCACTATGTTCAATTGTAATGAAAATTTGATTTTATGTTAAGGTATGGCAAAAGGTTTGCAGTGAGTGTACTTTCTGACCAATAACTCATCCAGCATGTGAGGCATACGTAAAACACTAAAAATGCAAGATCGCAATAGAGCCGAAGATTCGTGCGTACTTTGTGATTTCTGAATCAAAATACATGTATCGTTTGTCAATAGTCTTGAGCTATGTCATACAAAATTTCCTTGCGGTAGACGGTAAACTTTTCGAGATATTCAAAATTTAAAAGTGCACACTTTCTATTGGAACTGAGTATAATTTTCATAACCAATTCCTATACAATTATTTTTTTACTCCCCACGCGATAATGGCTTTGAAAAAAAGAATGCATGGAAAATGAAGAAAATTGTATGTTACAAGCAAATTCTTCATTTCCCACAATATTTTCCACCAAGAAAAAACACAATTTCATTCACCTGAATTTGTCGTCTGCGATATCTTTTAATTTGGACGAGTCTAATTTTATTGCCATTTAGAAATGGGTTAAACCATGAATTTGGGAACATCCACATTTACGCTCATTACATTTACATTTGATGATATTATATCAATCCTTTCCCAAACAGCAAAATTTAGGATGATTTACCCCCAAAACTGCCACAAATGATTAAATGGGTGTTATTAAAGATGGAATTTGTGTAGAATATGGCATAGAAAATATTGAGACAAAAGGAGAAACTGCTGGCTATCAGCAATTTCTTCTTTTGTCTCAATGTTTTCCTAAGCCTATTCTATTAGGGACACCAAAACCAGGGCTTGTTTGGGAAAGGGTTGAATAAATAGGCATGCATTTTTTAAAAAGTTTGACTGGATGAAGTTATGCCCTACTCAACTTCAACAGTTCATTTAGAGACGTTTGTCAATCAAATACTATCTAAACCAAGAACTCGTTTTGACGTCTGTAAGAAAATAAGATATTGAAAACATCGAGACAAAAGAAGAAAATGCAGATTACCAGCTTTTCTCCTTTTGCCTCAATATTTTCTCACGAATTCTTTGTTTATCAGCACCCATTCTGCAGTTTTCAGCAGCTTTCATTTTGGACTACCCCTACATTTCTCCGTTTAGGAAATGGTTAAGATTTTTCCCAAACATGAATCTCGAAGAGACTCAGCGCATGCAAAATGTATATATATTGTGCCATATATTGTGTCGATTTTCGATTTTGCCTATTTTCGAAATTCGGCAAATCCCCGCAGAACTCATTTGCCTAGTTTCGTAACTCGGCGAAATAGCTTATTTTTAATAATCTTATGGTATGTCGACACTCGTTTTGTCGAAGTCAGAGGGGCCGTAAAAATACTTCGACATATCCGAAGTTCGAAAAATTTACTTATCCCCTGTAATTTTCTTTATTACCCATGAATGGGATTTAAGCAAATACTTCATTTTTCAAAGCCATTTTCGTGCGGGGAGTAAACAAGTCCTTGTTGAGGAATGGGTAATGAAAACTATTTCGTCGGTAACCGTTGCATTCGAAATACAGTCGACACTCGTTTAGTCGAAGTCAGAGGGGGCCGTCAAAATACAACGACATATCCGGAGTTCGACTCATCAGGTTTTGTTTAGTTTCGAATTATGCCATTTGACCATTTATCTTGCTCATCAAGTGCGTTCATATTGAAATGAAGTAGGAAAAGGAAAGAAATTGCTCGAAACGAGCAATTTCGATCCTTTTCCTACTAAATTTCAATAGCCATATTCATTTCAAAATTATTTTGATTATATCTAAACTTTTTGATTTCTATTGTAGAGGACGGAGCATGACTTTCATGTCAACTTAACCCTTTCCGAAACGTCCAAATTTTTGGGTAATTAACTTCAAAAACTGCCACAAATGACAAATTGATGTTATTAAAGATAGGATTTGTGTAAAATATGGCACAGAAAATATTGAGACAAAAGGAGAAACTGCTGGTTATCAGCAGTTTCTTCTTTTGTTTCAATGTTTTCCCAAGCCGTTTCTATTAGGGTCGTCAAAACCTGGTCTTGTTTGGGAAAGGGTTAAGCGGAAGTTCGACTCTTACGATTTCGACATAACGTGTGTCGACTGTAATTCATTCTGCTCCATTCTTTACCTTATGTAGTGACGGAGACATTCAAACCGAATCTAATTTATATATTCACGGTATATAATCACGTGACTCAGAATTTCCGATAATCTTCAATATCTTTTTTGATACTTGACCAATCTGAATTCGGATTGAAGCAGAGAATGTGGACAGACGTCACGCATTAGATGGACGTGGTTGATTTTTGGAAATCAATTGATAAAAAAGTTATTGAAGATAAACCAAAATTTTGGTTTATCTTCAATAACTTTTTATCAGTTGATTTTTCAAAGATCAAACACGTCCAGCTTATTCCTGACATTTTTCCACCTTCTCTGCTTCAAACCGAATTCAAATTGGCCAAGTATTAAAAAAAGATATTGAAGTTTATCGGAAATTCTAAGTCACGTGGTTATACACCGTGTTTATAGATTAAAGAGACCAATATCACGGCGGAGAGTGTGTATCATGGGATGGATAACAACTACGGACAAAAATAATCTTGATTGCGGTCAAATATTTTGCAATAACTTTTTTTTTTATTTCTGCGTCAATTTTCAAAAGGTTTGTTGTATATACCCGCCTTACCGAGCCCCTTTCTCAAATATATGACTTATTTGTGGAATCCTTTCACTTTTTCCAAAATTTGATCACGGCCGACCAGAAAACGAAATGATAACGACTACCACCAAATCAGCCACGCTTTGAACAGTTAAATAATTGTGCAGTAACTTTCTTATCTATTAGTCAATTTACAAGCGATTTGTTGCATGTACCCAACCTAACTAAGCCACGGTGTATAATCACGTGATACAATATTTTCAGAAAACCTTAAATAATTTTGTAAATATTGGACCGATTTGAATTCGGTTCAAAGCAGAGAATGTGGACAGACGTCACGCACTAGATGGACGCGGTTGATATTTGAAAAAATCAACTGATAAAAAAGTTATTGAAGATAAACCAAAATTTTGGTTTATCTTCAATAACTTTTTTATCAGTTGATTTTTCAAAAATCCAACACGTCCAGCTTAGTCCTGGCATTTTCCAACCTTCTCTGCTTCAAACCGAATTCAAATTGGTCAAGTTTTGAAAAAAGATATTGAAGATTATCGGAAATTCTGAGTCACGTGATTATACACCGTGTAAGCTATCTCCTCAGGAGTAAGACTTACTCTAGAACTCCTCATACTTTTCCCCCAAATTGATCACAACCGGCCAGAAAACGATTTGGAATTTGTTGTCGTTTCTTCTGGTCGTTTGGGATCAATTTTTTGCAAAACGTACAAGATTTCAAGTAAGTCATACATCAGAGAAAAAAGCTTAATAATGCGGGGTACATGCAACAAACCGTTGGAAATTGACACAAAAATAAGAAAGTTATTGCAAAATGCAAAATACTTGAAGCGAGGCAAATTTATACGTAGATTTACTCATCCCATGATGCACAATCTCCAGCGTGAATAAAGATTCTGAACAGTTAAGGTAGGCTCTATACAAACAGTCTAATCATTTTTCATCTTGATGTTTGAGTGATTTTACAGTTTTGTCGCCCCTGAGAGAGTATTTTTCTGTTTGTTAAAGTATATATATTCCTTCGTATTATTGAATTACTGTCGTTTGATAAGCGCTTCATTTTTCTGGACAAAAATGTCACACGAATCTACTCTTTCTCAAGCGGCAGTATTTATACTGTCCAAAGCCGAGGTCTATTGATTAACCATCAAATGTGACCTCTGCCGTTTTTGATACACCAACAACCTATTTGGTCGTCATAATCTAATTATAGCACATCATTTGAATTATCGAATCAAAATCATTCAGTTTTATCATGCATGATCATTGCGTATACATTACGTCGCTTCTATTTTTGGCTGAAACCGTTAACATTTGAATTATCGAATCAAAGTCATTCAGTTTTATCTTGTTTGATTACGTATACATTACGTCGCTTCTATTTTTGGCTGAAGCCGGTAATTTGAAGCTTCAGCCAATGAAAGTTTGTATCAGATTTTTAAATTGTTTTTGTTGTGTATAGCCAACGATTGGATACCAAAATCCCGCCAAGGCCCCGAGATTAGACGTGAAATGACCCCGCGGGAACAGAGCATCATTCTATCATAATGGAATGAAGAGAGAATGTGCTCTGTTCTTAAGAGAGCACAGTAGATCTATTTAAAGATTTTAGCAATTTCTTCTTTAATAGCATCCGTGTTTCCCAGACATTTTCTTCCTAGCAGGTGCGCTAGGGCGGATCGGGGGGTGGGGTCAGGGGGTCATGACCCCCCCGGAATTGACCGAAAATTGAATTTTGACTATGTAACTTCATATTAAAAGCTGTCATTTGGGCTTTGACCCCCCTGGAAAAAAATCTTGGATCCGCCCTTGGTGCGTCAGGATCGTTTACCTTTTGCGCATGTGAACGTTTTGCTCTTCTTTCCAATTTGGATAATTTTTTCCACCTGAGAAATGGTTGAATGATTTTATAGGCGAGAGGTTTCAATCCTTTAATCCATTACCAGATGGTAAAAAATTAGCTAAGTCCAAATTCAACGATGTTGCAGACGACAATTTCAAGTGAATAGAATTTTTAATTTTCAGGTATTTTTGTTGGAAAACGTTATGGGAAATGAAGAAATTGCTTGTCACAAGCAATTTCTTCATTTTCCATGATGTTTTCCAAAGCCTTTATCTTGTTGGGAGTAAAAAATAGTCAATGTGTGGGAATGGGTTAAAAAATTGAAAATTGCAAGACTTGCTTGTACATATCAATGCTTTTCAACGAAAATCTCGTAACTGCGGCTTGTTTAAAGCTTCAGTTACGAGGATTTTGTTGAAAAGCGACAATATGTTCAATATGTTACATAATGTAACATTAACATAACGTATCATATGTCTTTCATTTCAATATTTCGGAGATATTATCGTACGTTGCTTGAAAGCTAGTTTGTAATTCAAGGTAATTGTATAATTATTAATTAATTTTCATATTATCTATAGACCATTTACGATACTATGGCATATATTTACAACTTTTACCAATGAAAACAATGGAAAATCCGTTTTGATTTAATCTACATACAATTTTTCATGCGTTTTCTTAAATCAAACATTTGCGAATAGTGATCTTTTGATTTTTTTTCTTTCAACGAATGATCTCAGCTTCGGCAAAAAAATTGACGGGACATCTTTAAATCAATTAAAAATTTGGATAAAGGCGTTCACTTTGGTCAGACAATCATAGTGTTTGTGTGTGTATGTGTGTGTGTGTGTGTGTGTGTGTGTGTGTGTGTGTGTGTGTGTGTGTGTGTGTGTGTGTGTGTGTGTGTGTGTGTGTGTGTGTGTGTGTGTGTGTGTGTGTGTGTATGTGTGTGTGTGTGTGTGTGTGTGTGTGTGTGTGTGTGTTTGGCAGGAGGTGGGGGAGGGGGTAAATTATCTAAATAACAAAGTAAGAAAAATGCATTCTTACCGTTCGTTTACAAATGTAATGTAAAGAAACATGGTGGGGATTGTGCATGCTGGGATGGATAACGAATACGGACAAAAATAATCTCGAATCTTGTCAAATATTTTGCAATAACTCCTTTATTTCTTTGTCGATTTTCAAAAGGTCTGGTGCATGTACCCCGCCTTGAAAATATCTTTCCTCGGATACATGGATTATTTGTGGTATCCTTTTGATTTTTCCAAAAATTGATCCCAACTGACAAGAAAACGAAATGATAACGACTACGGCAAAATAAGCCACGCTTCAGGTAGGTTATTGTGCAATATTTTTCTTATTTCTGTGTCAATTTTCAAGCGGGTTGTTGCATGTACCCCGCCTTACTGAGCGCTTTCCTCAGGTGTATTACTTATTTGAAAACTCCCAATATTTTTCCCAAAAATTGATCCCAACTGACCTGAAAAACGATCAGATTTTTTGTCGTTTTTCTGGTCGGTTGGGATCACTTTTCACAAAAAGTACAAAAAGTTTTCGTGTAAAGCATACATAGGAGGAAAGAGCTCAGTAAGGCGGGGTACATGCAACAAACCGTTTTTGAATTGACGCAGAAATAAGGAAGTTATTGCAAAATGTCTTACCTGAAGCGAGGCAAATTTGTCCGTAGATTTACCCATCCCAGCATGCACAATCCCCACCGTGAGAAAGATGGGTCTTTACAAAGTCACGGGTTTTCCACCCTTGAAACCTTAAAGTCGAGGTCCACTAATGACGTTTTGATAGTACTTATATGCAACAAAGGCAAACTTTTATAGAATAATTTAATACAGGTTATAACCATGAAAGTTTTATTGACTGGCGGTGCAGGCTACTTGGGCACAACTTTGACGCCGATGCTGCTCGAGAAAGGTCACGAGGTCACAATATACGACATATTCAACTGGGGTGTCGGATACCTGCTGCCCTTTGCGAACCATCCGAACTTACGTATCGTCCTTGGAGACGTGCGAGATAAAGTACATTTGTCAAGAGAAATACGAGACAAGGAAGCGATTGTTCATTTGGCTGCTATTGTCGGGTATCCAGCTTGTGACAAAAATCCCGAGTTAGCCATTGATACAAACATCGTAGGAACACAAACTGTTGCAAAGCTTAAGCAGCCCGGGCAGATATTGGTGTATGCGAGTACCGGATCATGTTACGGTGCTGTAGATGGTATATGTACAGAAGAAACAAATATCAGTCCCCTGACCTTATACGGAAGTAGCAAGGCTGAAGGTGAAATCGCCGTCCTTGACCGGGGTGGCATCGCGTTGCGATTGGCAACCGTGTTTGGTTTATCTCCAAGGTTACGACTTGACCTACTTATCAACGATTTGACCTATAAAGGACTTACAGAGAAAGAGTTCGACCTTTATGAGGGCAGTTTTAGGAGGACATTTCTTCACGTGAAGGATGCTGCGAATGCCTTCATATTTGCTCTGGAAAACGCTGATAAAATGAAAGGTCAAGCTTACAACGTGGGAGACGAGAAAATGAACATGACAAAGTCTCAGGTGGCTCGGACAATACAAGATCTGGTTGAAGGTTGTGTTATAACCGAATCAGGCGATGGTGTAGATAGGGATAAGCGTGATTATGAAGTGTCCTACAGGAAGATCAGAAATCTGGGATTCAGGTCGACCATTACAGTGGAAGAGGGCATTCGAGATATGTTGAAAGTGCTTCCATATATCAAATCAACGGAGCTGCCTCGTTATAAAAATGTTTAGCTTGAACAAGCAGCGTGGAGGGGGAAATTTCCTTGGACAGAAATGATTTAGCCACACAAGTAGTCCAATCCACACGATATTTTTAACCCTTTCCAAAACGACAAAATTTTAGGATGATCCACTTAAAAACTGCCACTAATGATAAAATGGATATCATTAAAGATAGAATTTGTGTAAAATATGGCAAAGAAAATATTGAGACAAAAGGAGAAACTGCTGGTTATCAGCAGTTTCTTATTTTGTTTCAATGTTTTCCAAAGCCTTTAATATTAGGGACGTCAAAATCCGGTCTTGTTTGGGAAAGGGTTAATATAGTTTTACTTGATTGCATGCTCGACAATCGAGCATGGTCCCCTTTTAAGTCATTACCAAACGCCAAAAAGTTGGACTGTTTCAATTTGAACGCTGCTACAGACCACAAAATGGATGTTGATAAAGGTATGATTTTTGTTCAATCAAGCTTGGAAAATATTGAGGCAAAAGGAGAAAATATTGTTTATCAGCGTTTTCTTGCTTTGCCTCAATGTTTACCAAACCTTCTGTATTGTAGACATCAAAACCCGGTATTGCTTGGGAAAGGGCTAAATAATGGTAAATGCAATAAAATCACAAACATTACTTGGTAACAAATGTTTATTGAAAAAAGAAGGACAAATAAATATGATAAAATATGATACACAAAGATTTCTTGGCGTTGAATACATTGACTTGGCATTGTTCAACACCTTTCCAGACGCTGCTTTTCAACAAAAATCTGCAGTTTAAGGTAGTCTACCCTAATGAGATTCGTGCGACGTCGGAATTATTCGGGCGACGCCGAAAACATTCGGCGGTGCAACTTTTCATCGCCGAATGTTTACGACCGCGCCCGAATAAGTTCGGATACTAAACGAAGGCGCTCGAAAAAAAACTCGATGTTTTATAAATCTCAAAACGGCCACATTGCGGGTATTCTACCTTAAAAAGCGACGGTTATAATCTCTTACAAAAAAATCTGTCACCTAAAAACAATAATGATTTATTTGCAAGTAACAGTTCGATCTAGATCTACTACGTCGTGTTTTAATCTGGACCGTTCTACCTGTAAATATCTCCAAAAGATTTTAATTTGCACGAGTCTATAATTTTTATCGTCTGAACAGGGTTAAGCTAATATATCATGGCGGGGAATAGCATGGCACAACAACATTATGGAACCTGATCGGACAGCTCCTTCGCTTTGGCTGATTTGGACCCATTTCGGCCCCTATCCAGGTCCCTTCCCGACTATAATGAATAAAAAATGAAATAATTTTCTACAATTCGATCACGATATGATTACACAAGTTATGTTTTATAAATATAACTATTTCTTTAATGCTTTTCGGTGGATTATCGGGAAATAACGGTAGATTATCATTTTGATAAACTCACCGCCTATCCAGTGAAATTATCAAAAACTTGTGCCCGCTTTCGCTCATTTCACCCTATCTGACGTTATATACAAGCCGGGTCAAATAAGTCACGTGCAAAATTTGTCATAAAATTTTTGCATTTTGTCTAATTTTTGCATTAAAGAAATGGAATAATCGTTTGTATTTCGTGTAAGATCGATTGATATTTCATTTCGTGAACAACGAAAGCTACATTTTCACTCGTGGCTTCGCCACTCGTGAAAATAAAGCTTTTGTTGTTCACTCAATGAAATATAAATCGATCTTACACTGAAACAAACGATTATCCTCTATGTAAACAACACAAAATAGAAACCAAAACTATGGTAATTTTGCATGTGAAGATTTGAAAAATACGTAAATATTTTTTTTTTTAGAAATCTAAGACCTTTTTCGCATTTTCAACAAGTAAAAACATGTACCAAAATATAGGCCTACCTGTTGAGCATGTCAAGTCAATATGTTCTGATTGAAACAATTAAAAGGGGGAGTTAACATTAAGCAACATGGTTATGAATTCACATCCGATGGTCATCGTTAGTCCGGACCATTTTAACCACTTCGCAAACATAGAGTTTTTTTTTTAAAAAAACATTGAAGGAAAATGAGAAAATGCTGATATCTAGTATTCTCACCTTGAACAATCAATGCTTTGGATAATTAATTGTAGCAGCTACGTGACTCTTAATCCGAGTCTTCTCTGATGTAAATACGCTCTTTGATATTTTGATTTTTCGCTATTTTCGTAAATAGCGAAAAATCAAAATATCAAAGAGCGTATTTACATCAGAGAAGACTCGGATTACGTGACTCTAAGATTAATATGATTGGCTAATTGATATTTGGATTGGTGAATTCTGTAACCGTGCTGTTTTAAGGTATTCCATCCATCGTAAGATATCAAACACTTCGTGCAACTTCGGCCACATCCGTGACAACGGAGGTTTTCGAGGTTATCCAAATTTTTCAAACCCGGATACCCTCGTCAATATCCGTTGTCAAGAGTAACGCCAAAGATGGGCGCGAATTGCACGAAATATTTGGTATATAATAATGGGTGGAATACGTTAATTGAATATGCATAAGAACAAACAACTAATATAAGGTCATTGAGAGAAACAAACGCGCGATATTTAACCCATTACCAAACCACAAAATTTTGGACTTGTCCAAATTAAAAAGCTGATACAGACGGCAAAATGGATGTTAATAAAGATTGGAATTGTGTGTGATAAAGTCAAGAAAATATTGAGACAAAAGAAGAAACTGCTGGTTATCAGCAGTTTCTCCTTTTGTCTGAATGTTTTCCCAAACCATTTCTTCCTGGGACGTCAAAATCAGGTCTTGTTTGGGAAAGGGTTAAATAAGGTTTAGAAATAAAACACGTGATGTTTTTCATATTAAGAAAAACTTAATGCATGATGTTTTGGCGATATTTAAAAAAGAATCGCATGACGATTTGGTGATAAAAAATGCACAAATCGGTTGCTTGTTGAAATTTTGGTGATATTTAACAACAAGAATGCAGCCTGCAACGCTATATACCCATACACATAAACATACTTGATTATTCGGTATTGATGAATTCATATGACAGTTTCAGCTTTTATTATCATAAATTATTTGATAAAAGAATTGATTAAAGTCTCTTTTGATATATGTAAAGATATTTGCAAAATATGGACATATCTTGCAAAGGTCATATCTGTGTCATGTTCAAATGATGATTAAGATTTGTGTACTGTTAGGGTTAAAACGTATTTAATTTTCGTGGAAAGAATATCATTTTACCACGAAACATGTATCGAAAATGAATGAATCTTAAAGAACTTATGAAATATGCACATAAATGATATGATAAAATAGTTTAACAATTTAGACCAAATAACATTTGAACAAGCAAAAAAGGAACAAAATAATCTTGATTTTAATGCACATTGCATTTTGGCGATAGTAAGTCCATCCCTGATGAGATTCAGGCAATGTCCGATTTTTTTCATGCGACATCGTTGACATTCGTTACGTATATCAATCTATTCGGGCGTCGTCGTAAACATTCGGCGATAAAACGTTCTACCGCCGAATGTTTACGACATCGCCATAATAACTCTGACGGCACGTGAATCTCATAAGGCATGGACCAGCGTAAATAACATGTACGAAGTAATACAACCAAAATCAGCATTTACTACATTTCGGATTACAAACACTTCACGACATACTCCTAAGCCAAGATATATAACAAGCTCTCGTAAAATAATGGTTAAGCAACAAAATTATGGTTTGAGGTATCATTATGGAATTGTAATGAAAAGTAAACCCTTGCAAAGCAAGGTCTAACTCTTAAAATCAACACTCTTTGCTTACACGCATCTAAGCAATCCTCTCATCCGCTGGGAATTTTACGTGCACCAATTCTTGTAGAGTAACTAACGACAAACCTTCACTGCCCCTTGTCAAGCTACTCCCGGTGTCGAAAGGCAACAGATACTAAGATCAGACTGCACATTCATTAATTCTGGTCTTTATCTTGCACTACCTGTCTGTCAAAGACATTGTGTAATTGGATAGAAATCAGGAGCACACTTTTGAAACACTTTTGAAACAACTTGCACAATACACATCGTAGCTTTTTAACAAAAACCTCGTAACTACAGCTTTATACAAGCTGTAGTTACGAGGTTATTGTTGAAAAGCACCGACAAGCTAGTCCTCAATCTCCCTGTCCTAATCGCAAGGAATCGTATAGAATTCAGCATGACATGGGATTAACTAAACTAATCCATAAACCCGGATGTTAACCAAACAAAATCCGCTGGTTCCCCTCACACTTGAGTAGCGCCGCCCCTGCTGGGTACCACGTTGTTGTCGATAAGTTTGTTGTTCTCTTCCGGTTCCGGTTCACCTTTGATCTCGTCCTCGTCAACTTTCTGAAGATATATTGAAAATACAAATGAGTCAGGACCCGGAAAGCGATCTTTGTATTGATTAACCCTTTCCCAAACAATGACTCTTTTTTGACTCCCCAAAAGATAATTGCTTTGGAAAACATCGTGGAAAATGAAGAAATTGCTTGCGACAAGTAATTTCTTCATTTCCCACAATGTTTTCTACCGAAAATGACCAAAAATGTTTTAATACCATTCACTTGAAAATGTTGTCTGCAACATCTTTGAATTTAGACCAGTCTAAAATTGTGTCGTTTGGTAATGGGTTAAGAATTACAACCATTATACAATCATTAGATACCAAACACTTCGTGCATGTTCGTCCGTCATCCATAACAACGGACATAACAAGAAATACACTCGCCAATTTCCGGGCGCAATTCTTGGCAACGGAAGTTGCAGATGGATCCTCAGAGAGAAAATGCTGATAAAACAACATTGCCCACTAGTTTCTTTAAAACTAAATAAAGAGCGAGTTACACGTTAATCATACATATATGAAACACGTGTAATCATGCTTTCTTCCGATTGCTTTCCAGAAGAAAAAAAAACCAAACACATTTCATACCAACCTCGCAAAGTTGAATAGATTCCAAAACGACAAGAATATTTTGAACGATATAATTATAATACTCGTGATTTTGAAAAAGATAAGCTTACCGTTTCAGCCCACTTGTAAATACAGCATTCGATCACAGCAACCAAACCCCCAAGAATCAGACCAATACCTAGTATAAGGACAGCACCAGAGAAGGCACCGAGGTCTAGTTTGTAAAATCTTGAAAACTCGTAGGTGCCACTGGCTTTCAATGCCATTATACAGTAAAAAGCCCTTCCATATCATTCCAGATGTGAAAATAACTATCTCAGATTTGAGAACATCATGGAACCAGATCAGTCTGTGCATACGCACAGCCTGATCAGGTTCCATACTGTTCTCTTGCTATTCCTAAATATAATGTAAAAGTTTGAACTAAATAATAACTCACCGCTTCAGCCCACTTGTAAATACATCATTCGATCACAGCAACCAAACCCCCAAGAATCAGACCAATACCTAGTATGAGGACCGCACCGGAGAAGGCGCCGAGGTCTAGTTTGTAAAATCTTGAAAACTCGTAGGTATCCCTGGCTTCCAATGCCATTATACAGAAAAAGCCCTTCTATATCATTCCAGATGTGAAAATAACTATCTCAGATTTGAGAACATCATGGAACCACATAAGTCTGTGCATTTGCACAGCCTGATCAGGTTCCATACTGTTCTCTTGCTATTACTAAATATAATGTAAAAGTTTGAAATGAATAATAACCCACCGTTTCAGCCCACTTGTAAATACAGCATTCGATCACAACAGTCAAACCCCCAAGAATCAGACCAATACCTAGTATAAGGACCGCACCAGAGAAGGCGCCGAGGTCTAGTTTGTAAAATCTTGAAAACTCGTAGGTGCCGCTGGCTTCCAATGCCATTATACAGTAAAAACCTCTTCCATATCATTCAAGATGTGAAAAATAACGACCCAGTATCTCAGATTTGAGAACATCACGGAACCAGATTAGTCTGTGCATTCGCACAGCCTGATCAGGTTCCATACTGTTCTCTTGCTATTCCTAAATATAATGTAAAAGTTTGAACTAAATAATAACCCACCGTTTCAGCTCACTTGTAAATACAACATTCGATGACAGCAGCTAAACCCCCAAGAATCAGACCAATACCTAGTATAAGGACAGCACCAGAGAAGGCACCGAGGTCCAGTTTGTAAAATCTTGAAAACTCATAGGTGCCGCTGGCTTCCAATGCCATTACACAGTAAAAAGCCCTTCCATATCATTCCAGATGTGAAAATAACTATCTAAGATTTGAGAACATTTTGAAACCAGATCAGTCTGTGCATTCGCACAGCCTGATCAGGTTCCATACTGTTCTCTTGCTATTCCTAAATATAATGTAAAAGTTTGAACTAAATAATAACCCACCGTTTCAGCCCACTTGTAAATACAACATTCGATCACCGCAGCTAAACCCCCAAGAATCAGACCGACACCTAGTATAAGGACCGCACCAGAAAAGGCCCCAAGGTCTAGTTTATAAAATCTTGAAAACTCGTAGGTACCGCTGGCTTCCAATGCCATTATACAGTAAAAAAGTCCTTCCATATTATTCCAGATATGAAAATAACTATCTCAGATTTGAGAACATCATGGAACCAGATCAGTCTGTGCATTCGCACAGCCTGATCAGGTTCCATACTGTTCTCTTGATATTCCTAAATATAATGTAAAAGTTTGAACTAAATAATAACCCACCGTTTCAGCCCACTTGTAAATACAGTATTCGATCACCGCAGCCAAACCCCCAAGAATCAGACCGACACCTAGTATAAGGACCGCACCAGAGAAGGCACCGAGGTCTAGTTTGTAAAATCTTGAAAACTCGTAGGTACCGCTTGCGTCAATGTCCACAACGCTATTCTCACACTGCGCTGGGAACCATTTATGCTCCAGATTACGCAACTCTCCAGCTTCTCTCATCTTGAGCAGTTCGGCGTTAAACAGGGGCGTGTATTTAGAACCAGCGGGAAAGGCAAAACTCTGCTGCGCTGAAATCAAGCTATCGCTGACCATGTAAAGATCACATGGTGGCTGCTGGGTGATGTGCCTGGCTGAGCTGGATTCTAGAATCATCACGATATCGGAAAACGCGCTCTCTTTTATCTTTTCGATACCGTCATCTCTTCCATCGATGGAAAGTACTTTACGTGTGTCTACTATTTTCTTGTAAATTCGTTTTTCTGTTTCAAGGACTGCCGTTTTGAAGTAGTTCTCTGTGGCGCCATATGGAACAACCAGAACTTTGATGTCATCTGTTTTGGCTAAATCTCTAGAAAAAAAAAAATTAGAAACGAAAATAACAATAGCGTCAACTAAATTATAAGGTTTCAGTAGATTATAGTTGAAGAAATTGCTTACGATGTAAAGTTCCAAAAGCTCACACTAAATACTTTGTGCTAATACATTGGGCCAATGACGCGCGACGACTAAGAAACAAGAATAGATAAAAAAGAATATGTTCATAACTATGAAAATTTTGCTTTACAAAGTCAAATAAGATTATGTCACAAGCAATTTCTTTATTTACCACGATGTTTTCTACAGCTTTTATCTTTCAAGTCATCAAAATGCGTCACTACATGGTGATGGGTTCTAATCAAATATCCTTTTAATTGAATTGGTGACGCAAAGTCATTAAAATAAATACAATCACATAAATAAGCGGTAAAAAATGAGACGTACCCAAAGCCTCGTATTTTCGAATATCCCTCGGCCTCGAGAGGTTTGGGTCCGACTCGAAGATAGTTGGTTAAGCAGGCCAGGTATGAGAACAGGAACAACAAAACGAAGATCCACCAGGCGGTGACTACAAGACGACCGCCTACTGAACGTGGGGCGCGAACAAAACCTGTTTAAAGAAATAAGAAGACGATGTACACTTTGCAGCGCTAAATAACAAATTCGAAATTAATTGATTCTTAGAATTTGTATCGGCATGAAGTTCGATAACACTTGAGTGTAAGCAATGAAAGGTTCTTGCAAATACCACTTGTTTAATGATAACTATCGTCGCTTTTTCGGAAAAAAATCGTAGTTGAGGCTTGTTTTACAGAGTTTCCGAACAAAAACGGTTTTCAAAAGATCTACCACAAATCCGACGAGTCCTTTATCTCTCGATTGAGTGCATCTAATAATAAATTTAGTGAACAATGAGGATAACTCGCTGATCTTGGATTCATTTAGCTTTTTTAAGACTGTCATTTTTATTTGACAAACTACATTTCCATAAAATTTAACGTACCTTGGAAGCACAGGGCGCTCAAAGCAAACCAGAAAGAGTTGGCACAAGTGAAAGATTCTGCCTCACGAAGAGTTGCCTCCCTGTCTTTTGACATTCTCCTCCATTCATACGGATTGAAATGGGAAATCATGTAGAGAACCGTCCCGGTCACGAAGAAAGCCAAAATCGTCATGAGCCAAACGGTGAAGTCGAATGGTTGAAAGAGGCTGTCTAAATTCTCCGTTATACGGAATCGTTCTTTTGGTGGCCTTTTCAGCACGATGACCGGACCAACAGACATGACTGGATAAGAAAAGTCGACGAACTTTGACCTTGTATAGGTCACTGTGAGAATAGCGGCGACATCAGCATCCTGTGAATAGAAAGACGCATTCTCATAGTTCTGACTGTTAATCCAACTACAATCGAATCATAAGAATATATTTTGGATGGCGTCTAATTACTTTGCATAACAGAAAACATTAGACAAAAGACGAAAATGCTGGTTAACAGCATTTTCTTCTTTTGTCTAAATGTTTTCTAATTTCTGCAGCTTTTCTTTTCTATTAAAGCCACCATGTGGGTTAATTCATAACGATACGGAATCGTTCCTTTAGTGGCCGTTTCAGCACGATGACCGGGCTAACAGACATGACTGGTTAAGAAAAGTCGACGAACTTTGATCGTGTGTAGGTCACTGTGAGAATAGCGGCGACATCAGCTTCCTGTGAATAGATATGTATACGATGTATAGGCCTATGTATTCGGAACTAATTTTGACAAAATCTAGAATATATGATTATCTACGAATAACTATGATTTAAATGAAAGCTTGATACTTTGAAAGACAACATGAAATTGTAAAGCTCCGAACATTTGAAGGATGGCTTAAGTTTTCAAACTGATTGACATTGCCGTGATGTTATACCGCTTAAATTAGTTGTTCAATAACTTAAATAAGAAATGGAGAAAAAAGATCAGGCCCCGGTTTCTCGAAAAAACTTAGGCTAAGTATCTTCTCATGCTCAAATCTGAGCATCGTGCTCAAATCGCACGAAATCCACATGAACTTCAATTGAATACCAATCAACGTTAATTGGTATTGAATAGAAGTTGAGCATGAACTCATGAGAATATACTTAAGTTTTTTCGAGAAACCGGGACCAGGACTACATGTTGAGGTAAAACCTCGTGCTACGCCCTTGGTTTATACCCTTCACATGTAGTCGTCGAATATCGGTGTTTATTTCAAAAATAAAACCACGTATAAACTTGTCATTATAATCAAAAAAGAAAATTATACATGCCTTCTTTACAAGTTTGTCCATCATACCGGTCCAATCTCCTTTATCGTTGAGGGCGCCATATCTGGACATATTCGTCAATGTATAGTTGACGTTGAGAGATGAAGTAATACGGTCCAAAATGTCCGGTACCAAACCCTCGTAAAAATCTCCATTCTTCATTAAAAACGGGGGCTCCTGTGAAACAAAATCAAATTTGGTAAACGTAACATATGATATCGATGCTTTTCAACAACAAAACGCGTAACTGCAGCTTATTTTAAGCTGCAGTTACGAGGTTTTTGTTGAAAAACATCGCTACAAAGAGCCTCATATTTGGATATATTCGTTAGTAAAGAGTTCACGCTGAGAGATGAAGTAATACGGTCCAAAATATCTGGTACCAGACCCTCGTAAAAATCTCCATTCTTCATTAAAAACGGAGGCTCCTGCGAAGTATAATCAAAATTAATGGAATATGTAATATATCGTCGCTTTTCAACAAAAAAATCACGTAACTGCAGCTTGTTTTAAGCTGCAGTTACGAGGTTTTTGTTGAAAAGCGGAAATTTAACGAGCTCCATATCTTGACATATTCGTCAATGTATAGTTTACGTTGAGAGATGAAGTAATACGATCCAAAATATCCGGCACCAAACCCTCGTAAAAATCCCCATTCTTCATTAAAAACGGAGACTTGTGAAAATATGGTCAAAGGCATAAGGAAGAAACTCTATTAAAAGTTCTGTATCGATAATGCCCCATGTAAACACTTCGAACTCAAAACGTCATAAGATTAGACTAATATGAGGTTATTTAACATGTCTTTGTACAATACTGAATTCTATTGGATGAGTACAATGCAGAACGAGGCTATATTTGGACGAGCCGATAGGCGAGTCTAAATATAGACTGGTTCTGCATTGTACGAATCCAATAGAATTCAGTATTGTACAAAGACATGTTAAATGACCTCTTTATTTCACATCATTTTTTTTTCACACAAAACATGACAAAGATTAATTTTGTATAACAATTAAGATCGAGATCTAATTACTTTTAAATAGAATTCCAACGTAAAAAAGGAAGAAAAACAACATAGGCCTATGTCATGAAAAAAATGTAGACTACATGTACATTTCTAACACTGTGAAATATACATGGCATCTGAATTAAATCTATATTTATCGATTTATGTTTGTCTCAAAAGATTGAATAGACCGTCAAATGACAGTGTGAAATGTACATGAAATTTGTCATATAAACTTTCTATCATGCCATGCGTAAATCAACAATGAAAACATTGAGAGAAAAGGAAAAATTGCTGATAAACGGCAAATCTCCTTTTCTCTTAGAACTTTTTTGTCAAGCCTTTTAATGGGTATCAAATCCAGGCCTTGTTTGGGAAAGGGTTAAGTGTGATTTTTATCATTGCTGCAAATTAAATGCGCTACAATTCAGAAATGTTTTGAAATGAAAATAATCTCTTTCGTGATGTTTAAAATCATTTTCTCCTTTTGCCTTAATGTATTCCCAATTGTGTTTTTTTCAATCACAGAATCAAAGCTATGTCTTGTTTAGGACAGTGAATTCAAAATATCATGTTGAAACAAACATTCAACTCTAATGCACAATTACTCTACTAAGGGAGATTACTCTTCGATGCGAATATGGATATTTTGTATCGCAGCCTCGGTTTGGGAAAAATCCATATTTGTATGGTTCAATCGATATTTGTAGGGTTCAAATGAGTGCAATGCATATTTGGAGGGTTCAACCGGTGCATCGTACAAATATCGATTTGGCCGCTCTGGAGTATCGAGAATCCCGTGCGTTCACGCAATTATCTCGTGCGTACAATACGGCTCTAGGTATTGTATACTCACGTGGTACAAATGGGACGATTTCATTGGTTTACTAATGTAGGATGTGAAATAATCCTATATATTGTTCGTTCGTAAGGAACAAAGTGGAGGTAGAACCCTTGGCTTGCGAAGATGATATCATGGTGGAGATTGGGTATGATGGGATGGGTAAATCTACGGACAAATTTGCCACGCTTAAGGTAAGACAGTTTGCAATAACTTTCTTATTTCTGCGTAAATGTTCAAACGGTGTGCTGCATGTACCCCGCCTTTCTGAGCTCTTTCATCTTATGTAGGACTGGTCTCGGCTCTTCTTGCACCTTTTATAGAAATATGATCCAAACTGACCAGAAAAACGACCAAAAAATCAAATAGTTTTTCTCGTCCTTCGGGATCCATTTTTGGGAAAGTGTGAGGAATTTTCAAAAGGGTCATACAGGAAAGAGCTCAGCAAAGCGGGGTACATGCAACAAATTGCATGAAAATTGACTCATAAATAAGAAAGTTTTTCCCAATTTCTTACCGGAAGTGAGACGAATTTGTTCGTAGTTGTTGTTATTTCGTTTTCTGGTCGGTTGGTGTCAACTTTTGGAAAAAGTAAAAGGATTCCACAAGTAATTCATAATATTAAACAAAGAAGCAGGCCGTATGTAGACCAATACATAGGTGTCCTAACTACTGTAAAAAGGTAACTTTCAACATTTAGTTCCGTTTAATCCTTTTCCACACATGGTCTGGTTTTGACGTCCCCAAAGGAATAGAATTGTAGTTAAACATTTCTCAAGGCAAAAAGGAGAAAGTGTTGATGATCAGTATTTTCACCCTTTGCCACAATATTTCTCGTACTTTATTGTTAACATTTTATCCTATCTTTTGCGGACGAGAATTGACCTGGCAGAGCATCCCATGCTAATCGAATGGAATTCTCTGCCAGGTCAATTCTCGTCCGCTATACATGTATATGAATACCTATATTGTGGTCTGCAGCAGCTTTCATACTGAGTCAGTCAAAATATATTTTGCTGTTTGGAAAGGGTAAGATTCTAATAAACAATAAGAAAGTAACTTTTTTCATAGACGGACCACAATAGGGAACGATTTTATCCGGTTAGCCGTACCGTAATTTCTTACAATAGTATCTCGTATATCTCGTATGTGTTGTTTAAAAATCTCGTAACCACGGCTTGATCCAAGCCGTAGTTACGAGATTTTATAACAACACCGACGGTTCATCAATACATAACAGTAAAACCAGTCTATTTTTAGCACAAAATTCTTTACTATTAGCTGTACTTACGATAACTCCAACAACATCTATTGTTTCTGCCTGAAAATATAAATAAAATTTTTAATTAAATTTTAATAAACTGTACGTGCTTTTGGCGACCTTAATCCATTACCACACGATGAATCTCTTTGACTCACTACAAGATAATGGCTTTGGAAAACATTGTGGAAAATGAATAAATTGCTTGTGACAAGGGATTTCTTCATTTTCCACTATGTTTTATATACCAAAAAATACTCAAAAATGTAAAATTGATTTACGCAAAATTGTCTTCTGCCATATTTGTATTTGAAGCTACGCGCATTCGCGTAGAATCTAGTTTATCGTCGGTGTAGATGCAAAACCTCGTATGTCGATTTTAACGATTTTCAAAGTGAAACCTTGTATGTCCATTTTATACATTTCTTGCAGGTTTTGCTATATTTTGACTTATCAGTATAAATAGAATATTAAATGTAGACAATTTGTTCGAATTTCAAGTAAAACCTTTTAGTTTTGGAAAGGTTATTATGTTTTATTCTCTCCCCTTAAACTTTCCTAAAAATGAGATACGAGGTTTGCATTAACACCAACGAGGTAGTGTAGTTCTAAGTACTTTGTTAGCACTCACGAAATATCACAGTATATCTTTACAAAATACCACAATGGTAATTAACCAGATCGTTAATGTAAGAATAGCTTTCTTACAAGTATAACTTAACTACGTATGTGTAGAAAGAAATGCGCATGTGCTTTGTGTGTAACTGTCTCGATGCTGTGCTAGTGTAAGAATAATTGTAAGTGCAAATACAATGTAGATCTAATTCTATTTGACATACAATTGTCTTGCACCGGTCCATCCCAAAAATGAAATACTTAAATCAACTTGGTCGTATGCATCTTACTATTTTTGAGATGCCTAAAAAATTCATCGTTTTGAGTTTAAGATTCAATGCTATTGTCAGGCCTTAATTCCTGTTGAAAATTTAAACCTCAAAAGTTGCCCTTTTAAAGGTTGACGGTAACAGATGGTCTAATTGCAAAAAATGAATTTTTTTGAAAAAATATGCAAAACTTTTGTGTTGACCACCTCGGGATGGTTAATAATATGCGATTCAGACAGAGAATGAGCCGAAATTACAAGACAGATAGCTGAATTTAGGGAGAATCCAAGCCTAAATTCAACCCCATCACTGATGGGGTTAGAATTATTTTCAAATTGTTGCGCATGCGCATACAGCGCGGACCATGATTCAAACAAGATTCATACTTAAATTTCAATATGACGTCATCATGTATGTTGTGACGTCATTTAAGAAAGTCGCATGTCCTACTGTTTTGACCTACTTTCGACATCGCTTCATGAATTTGGTATCAAATTGCGAAAAAATGAGTCGTTGCTTCAATAGTTTCTCTTAATCATTTAATCAGGTCATATAAAGCTTAAAAAGTGTACATTTCGTTTGTATTTGACAATTTTTGGGTCCAAATCTGGGAAATAGTAGCTTTAAAGCATTTTAGTCTTTTTTGCGAGAAGACTGTTTAAATACTTAGGATCGCTTGGTGCGGGGCTATTTGATATGCATTTTATACCCGTCATAATCTAAGCCGTTACAGGTCAGACAAAACAGACAAATAAAAGGCCATATTTGAACTATTATTTTTTTAAAGAAAATCACACACAAAAGTGGGTCTCTAAAGCAGACACGACTTGTTATCAATAATAAAGATCTGTAGTTACAGCACAAGAAATCGTGATGTATGAACTTTGTATTTACGATGCATTGTTTCTTTGAGTTAACCCTTTCCCAAACAAAACCTGCTTTTCACGTCCCTAATAGAAAAGGCTTGGGAAAACATTGAGACAAAAGAAGAAACTGCTGATAACCAGCAGTTTCTCCTTTTGTCTCAATATTTTCTTGACTATATCACACACAGTTCCAATATTTATTAACATTCATTTTGTCGTCTGCAGTAGCTTTTGCATTGGATCACCCTAAAATTTTGTCGTTTGGGAGAGGGTTAAGTCATGCTTTAATTCTCAATCAAGAGGAAATATCTGGGAATTATATTGACCCATAGACCATTGCATTGAAACGTATAAATCAAAAGAAACCCCGTTATATCTCATTTATAAAGATATTCATAAAATGGGACGTGGGAAAAGAACACCATGGAAACAGAACAGCGTATACTTAATAATAATTTCGTCGCTTTTGAACGAAAACCACGTAATTACAAATTGCAATAAGCTGCAGTTACGAGGTTTTTGTTGAACAGCGTAAATATATTTTACATTATAATGTACTCTCTACTTAAAATCCACTTTACTTTCTCACATTCCCCATGATCACTGAAAATGTTCTTCATAACAACGTGGATCTTGGTGAGAGTGTGCGTACATACGCATGATGATCAAGAATCATGCTGTTTTCAAGACCCATTACAAATGTTCTTTTAAATCCCAATTCAATATAGATGAAAAATATTTTAGAAACGTGAGTTTGAGATCTCGAATGGACATTTTACTAGTACATTATTTTAATCGCTTTATTGTTTTTTTTTTTTTTTTTTTTTTTTTTTTTTTGAAGAAAAAAAGTCTGGATTTATTTTAAGATCATAGATCATTTTCATGAAATCCTATTTATAAATACAAAGCTGTCTCAATGAATAGACACGTTAAAAATAATTGAAAATCGTGATGCTTGGATCACGATTGAAAGATAATATGAGGTGCATCGAGTAAATAAACATAAGTCTGGAATAGGGGCCACTTTATAATTGCCATGACCAATATGGACCATAATTAGCAGAACAACATATAAGAGGGGGTAAAAGCATTATATCGCTGCTTTTTCAACGGAAACCTCGTAACTGCAGCTTAAGACAAGCTGCAGTTACGAGATTTTCGTTCAAAAGCGACGATATCATGTTCTTCTTCATATCCAAACCCTGTGTTGTAGGTACTCATTGGAATTTTCCAGATGAGACGATTCCAATGAATACACACAGCATTAGGTTTTGGTGAACAATAAGTTAAATATTGCACTCTGAAGAGCCATTACCCCTCTTAACTGTAGCTCTGGATTAGTCTGTGTATACACACAGTCTGGTCAAGATCCAGGGTGCTATCATATATCTTATCTAAAACATCTCATCAAGTGTAATACATGTAGAGGTGCATGGAATCCGATCAACCTGCATTTGAGATATTAACCCTTTCCTAGACTATTCCACTTTCAAAGCTGATGAAAACGACAAAATGTTTGTTGACTTTGTTAACAATATAGTCTAGAAAATATTGAGGCAAAAGGTGAAAATACTGATTATCAGCATTTTCTTCTTTTGCATAAAAAAATTCAAAATCTATTCTATTTGGGGCGTCAAAACAGGTAATGTTTGGGAAAGAGTGAAATGCATTGGGGTCCTTTTTTCAGATCCCATCCCAAACCAAGTTGTTCCTCTGTCTAAAGGAGAAAGGAAAGGTTTGGTTTATTTGGGTTTTACGCCGTTTTCAACTACTAAGGTCATATCGCGGAGGCTGGAGCACCTAACCATGGATTCCTGTCGTTTCTCATACCAGTACTACCACAAAACCCTTATCGAGCCTCCAGCTGCTCCCCCACATAGGTTCACGATATCAAACCATTGATTGGTGACATTTTTGTCAGTAAGGGTATTTGCCGCGGCCGGGTATCGTACCCGGGACCTCTCGAATGAGAGGCAGATGCGCTACCAACTGCACCATGGCCGCGGCCGAAAGGAAAGGTGTCTGGGAATATAAGGTATGCTCAATCTGATTCAAATCCGATGTTAACTTACAGTAACATCTGACAGGCACCAGTAAGGGGCCGTTTTCTATGAACTTGGAAAAAAACGAAATCGGTAAATGTTACTGTCAGATAACCCTTTCCCAACCAAAGCCTGGTTTTGACGTCCTAAATAGATGAGACTTGGGGAAACATTGGGACAAAAGAAGAAAGTGCTGATCATCAGCACTTTCTTCTTTTGACTCAATATTTTCTGTGCAAAACATTGGGGCAAAAGAAGAAAGTGTTGATCAGCACTTTCTCCTTTTGACTCAATATTTTCTGTGCCATGGTTTACATTAATCCCTTATTCATTTACAAGCAGTATGTCATTTGCAGCAGTTTTGCAATGTGCCACCCCAATTATTTTTTTCCGTTTGGGAAAGGGTTAATACCGGATTTAAATCAGATTGAGGTATGTTGGATCATAGATCATTTCATGAAAACCTATAAAACTAAAAGATACCTGTTATAAATCTTTAAACTGATCTGTTGAAAATAACTTGATATCGTGAGGTATAAATTAGAAATGTCCGATTTGAAGATTTCCAGTTATTTGAGAATATAGATGAGAAAGTCCATATGATCAGCCACGTAATGGGGGGGTCCATTTTTCTAATATTAGCTGTCCGTTTGTCTCTTTAATCTTATTTAAACTCATTACCACACAAAGACGCTTTTTGACGTCCCTCAAAGATAAAGGCTAATTGGAAAACATTGTGAAAAAGGGGAAATGCTTGTGACAAGCAGTTTCTTCATTTCTTGCTAGCTTTCTACCAAAATAGACAACAAGATTTTATGTAAAAAAAAATCATTCACAGTAAATTGTCGTCTGCGACATCTTTGGATTTGGACAAGTCTAAAAGTTTGCCTTTGTTAATTGGATAAGGTCATATGCAATAGCTGGAGCTAACGAGGTGAAATTTACATGATTAATTACAAAATATTCCTACCAAAAGCTTCAACGGAAATGTTACTTCTGGTTTAAAAAGTCAAATTAAACACCATAGGAGTTCTTTTCTGTTACTATTCATTACAATCTCGATGATTTGGCACTATCTAGAAATTTTAACAGGTCGCGACATTTCAATAAAAACCTCGTATCTACAGCTTGTTTAAAGCTGTAGATACGAGGTTTTTGTTGAAAAGCGAAGAAGCACAAGTAGCAATTAATTAGTGGTTTGAAATTCAAAGTTATCTATATCTGACAGCCCTAGTTGATTCAGAGCCAACCCGTCTTTCATTCATATACTCTATTTTCTACCAGAATCATGACTTGCTATGAATGAGAGAGGACTCGGAAAATGGTCTTTCTAATGGTTTAGAGTCATCATCTTTCCAGATCAGCATGTCTTTGACAATCTGATCAGTAACTGCATAGCTTTCTAACCGTTGCTAAAGGTCATGAAGAAGATAAAGGAGAATATCACGGATCTTGATCAGCCTGTGTGTAAACGTACGCTCGTCTGGATCCATGCTGTTCTTAAGGTAGTATGTCCCTAATGAGATTTGCGCGACTTCCCGATTATTCGGGCGAAGACGAAAATATTCGGCGGTGGAACTTTCCACCGCCGAATGTTTACGACTGCGTCCGAATAAGTTCAGAAATGTAACGAGGCCGCTCGAAAAATACGATGTTTTATGAATCTCAAAATGGCCACATTACGGGTATTCTACCTTAAAGTGACATTTCACATTTATTTCATTTTTGAAAAGTATGTCTTGATGCATAGATTGTCTAATCTAATGCGTAGAAATGATATCAGTTTTTTAAGTTGTTATTTATAAGCGACAATTACGCCTTTAAAGTTGAGACAGAAATGACAAATTATATATACTGAACAAAAGTGAAAACGCTACACCTATTTTGCTTGTCATATTTCTTCTAAATAAAACAAGTAAAAAAATCAAATGAAAGTGTTTCGCATTGTTCAATGACTTGGCTGTGCCAAACACTAAACGTTCTGTTGATCTTAATTACGGGAAAGAAAAATGGACGCTTTTAATGAGACAGGGGTCCGTTTTTCAGGTGTACAATTTGATCGGAAATTTTACACAATTTAAACCTTCAGAAATCCTAGCAGAAGAATGTAAACCATGTCGAACTGCACGGAATGGTAGTCTGACAAGTTATCAGCCAGGAAATGTAAAGAATCTTGTAATGTTTCAGCGTTTAGAAAATAATGTTTGAAAAGCAGAATTTTCATTATGTTCCAAAGCTCGGAAATTTTACAATGTAATCTCCATTGGAAATTGAAATCGCTACTGCATGGATATCTGGGAACAATCCTAGTCGAAGAAAGAATTCAAATATCCCCTGTAATGCATGCATGATGTTGAAAAAAAAATCAATCGAAAAACGTGATAAATTTGTAAATAGCAAACATTTTAAATTCCCTATTTGTTTATGTCAAAGGGGGGTAATTCGCAAAATCGAAAAATTGGACCTTGATTTTAGAGCTTGCTACCATAGATAAGTGAGATTTTAAGTGTTTTTTAGGCAACCCAGATATGACCAATTCCGAAAAAATAATGACATGTTTTCTGCGCATGCACATACGCGGCATTAGATGTAATCAGCTATAAACGCATTAAGGGCTATAACTCTGACATTAAAGGAGACAATGCAATGAAATTTCGACAAAACGATTGCTGAAAGCTTGGGATATAACGTCAAAATATATTTCATGGTGTTAGTTCGATACTTTTCCAGAAATTAGAAATCTTGCAGGGTAGCGTTTTCACTTTTGTTCAGTATATAAATCTGAACTGTTGTCCACAACAACTTGTTTAAATTTAGCACAAAAATATACATTTCTCGTAAACGGTTCAATATTTTGGCTTGCAATTTTCATAATTTTCTTAAGAAAACATGCTCTTAAAGATAGAATAAAAGTAAAATTTATGTAAAAATAATTGTGAAATGTCACTTTAAATACCATAAATTCCGAACATCACATACTAACATTTCATGAGTTTAAAACCAGCATGAATTCTCCGTCCGTGGTTAGTTTGATAAAATCTTAGCTTGGAAACTGTAACAAGGAATAAAAATGTGTGGATTTAATTGTCAGAAACCAACCATTTCCTTTATTTTTTCTTTTAACCCCCAGCAGATTTTCTGTGGATTAGGCATTTCCAGAAATTTAATTAAAACACAACAGGTATCAATTTATCAATCCTGTGAAATTTTCGAGGCATTTCATTTTCACAATTCCTTCTTGGTCCCTACTGAAATCGTGCCCCATTCATACAATTTATTTTCTTCCGTGATCATAATTTGTTTATTTAAACAATGATCTGACGTTAATCTTTTTGCAAGAAATATATTCTGTGCAGTTCGACGTCATCCAAGGCAACTTAGATTTACGAGGTTATTCGGATTTTTTTATATTTAAATTGACATATTTTGCATTACGAGAAATTGAAAATGTCGTTGCGTTTCTTCTTCTTCTTCTTCTTCTTCTTCTTCTTCTTCTTCTTCTTCTTCTTCTTCTTCTTCTTCTTCTTCTTCTTCTTCTTCTTCTTCTTCTTCTTCTTCTTCTTCTTCTTCTTCTTCTTCTTCTTCTTCTTCTTCTTCTTCTTCTTCTTCTTCTTCTTTTTGAGCTAGTATAGTTACATTCATTTCTTTTTTACCCTTTATATTGCGCTGCACCACAAAACTATGTCTACTCTGACAAGCCCCCCCCCCCCCCCCCACACACACACACCCATTGTTCTGACTACTGGAACATCTAGCACGTGTCCGTTTAACCTTTTCACAATAATTAGTCTATATTTTATATATTTTATGGTGTCTCAAACTAAAAAAGGTTCAGTCGAAAACATTGAAATGATTCAAGATGAAATTTTCTTTTCTTCTTTATATAATTTATTTATCTTATACACTGTATTGTAAACCAATTCTTTTTACATAAACAACCAGTTTATTGGACCGCCTTAAATGTCGTCGTTTGAGAAAGGGTTTACCAACAACAATTTTGACGTCCGCAGCTCAATTGAAATTGCAGTAGGCTACACTAAACTTGTATTATTCGGAAAGGCTTTAGAGGTTTCTCTGAAATATGCTACGCGATACAAAATCTGTATTTGGAAGGTTCAAATAAATCATCATGGTATTTTTTTCTGTTAAGGTTTATTATCCCTTTCCTAACCTGGTTTTGACGCCCCTTACTGACAATGCTTTGGAAAACATTGAGACAAAAGAAGAAAATGCTGATAATCAGCATTTTCTCTTTTTGACCCAATCCTTTCTCTGCTACATTACTCCAAAATTTAATCTCTAGTAGCTAATATTTTGTCTCCTTCAAAAGCTTTCAAATTGGAAAACACTAGAATATTGTCTTTGAGTAAAGGGTTATTTATACTTTCAGTTAATTGGGTATTTCCAGATTTTGAATACTACAGGTGAAAATAAATCTGTACGTTGGAATTTCAAAACTATTTAATTTCCACAATTTCTGTTTGGTTAAAAGCCAACTCGTTTATCATTTCGACAATTTATTTTCAAACAGATTCATAGTTTTATCATCGGAAAGATAAATAATTCATTGCCAGTTTTACATGTACATACGAATTTACCCTTTCCCAAACAAGACAAAGTTTTGACGTCCCTGGTAGAAAATGCTTGGGAAAAATTCAGACAAAAGAGGAAAATGGTGATAATCAGCATTCTATTTTTTTACATCAAATTTAGTCATATCAACATCAATTTCGTCGTCTGCAGCAATTTAACCCTTTTCCTTATTGTTTTCCCGGGCATTTTGTTGAGGGGCGTCAAAAAGCGCTACATTGAGGGAATGGAATAAACGAGATGTAAATCTTGTTACTTTCTTAATCATCTGTTTTTGTCTCATATCCTATGATGTGAGTACTTATAATTTTAATTGTCTCGAAGAGACGATTTCACCCATTACCAGACGAATGTTCCAACTTCAAAGATGATGCAGACGACAATTTCAAATGAATATAATTTCATATTTATTGGTCTTTTGGGGTAGAAAACATTATGGGAAATGGAAGCAATTTCTTCATTTTCCACTATGTTTTCTGAAGCTTGAATCACAAAGGGCGTCAAAAAAGCGTCAATGTTTTGGAATGGGTTAAATGGGCACCAACAGCATCAGATTTGGTCAGCAATTATGTATTCTTGTCGGCTTTCACAATAACGAATACATCGTGTATGTAATAACTACAATGTATAGCACACAAACAGCATGTATAATTATTTCTGGATAAGACACAATAATACCTATTAACTGATGAGATATAAGATTATTACATTTGAAGTGACGTCTTAAAGCTACTATTTCCCAGATTTGGACCCAAAAATTGTCAAATACAAACGAAATGTACACTTTTTAAGCTTTATATGACCTGATTAAATGATTACGAGAAACTATTGAAGCAACGACTCATTTTTTCGCAATTTGATACCAAATTCATGAAGCGATGTCGAAAGTAGGTCAAAACAGTAGGACATGCGACTTTCTTAAATGACGTCACAACATACATGATGACGTCATATTGAAATTTAAGTATGAATCTCGTTTGAATCATGGTCCGCGCTGTATGCGCATGCGCAACAATTTAAAAATAATTCTAACCCCATCAGTGATGGGGTTGAATTTAGGTTTGGATTCTCCCTAAATTCAGCTATCTGTCTTGTAATTTCGGCTCATTCTCTGTCTGAATCGCATATTATTAACCATCCCGAGGTGGTCAACACAAAAATTTTGCATATTTTTTCAAAAAATTTCATTTTTTGCAATTAGACCATCTGTTACCGTCGCCCTTTAAAATAGGTTTTGCACCGCTTCGGACACAAAAGCACATCGTGTACGTAATAATTACTAGATATAACATACAAACAGTATGTATAATTATATCGTGGTAAGACACAATAATACCTAGTTACTGATGACTTTAGATTATCTCATCTGGCACGGTGGGAGAAAATGAGTCTTTAATAATAAACGTATGCCTTTGAATTAAGACAAATTGGCGGCGATTTTTACGGTGAATTAGCCTTTTGAAAGTACCTATGAAAGTATCTATAATATGCTAAACTTGATCTTTGACGGCTTAGCGATGTCGACGTCAAGATTAGTTATGTAGCAAAATGAAAAAAAGGGGGCGGGGCGGCTATGAGGTAGAAATGTCCGGTTGGATATACTTTTGAACACACAATTTGCGTTTTTAGTGAAAATTGTAGGCCTAGTAAATAACACATACAAAAACATGTACTAGTAATTATTTTTTGGTAATCAGCTAAATCTACGATTAAGATCCTAGTTACCGATGACTTAAGATTATCCTATAGATCTGACCCGACGAGTAAAAGCCAATAGGAGCCGCGGCCATGGTGCAGTTGGTAGCGCGTCTGCCTCTCATTCGAGATGTGCCGGATTCGATACCCGGCCGCGGCAAAAAAAAATGTCATCCATCAACGGTTTGATATCCTGAACCTATGTGGGCGAGCAGCTGGGGGCTCGGTAAGGGTGTTGTGATAGTACTGGTACGAGAAACAACATGAATCAATGGTTAGGTGCTAGCAGTTGAAAACGGTGTAAAACCCCAATAAACAAAGCAAATAGGAAATTTTTATCGCTATGAGCTATGCCGAAAGTGAGCTGTTTACGAAAGCTCAGATTCGTTTTCGGTTATCCATGCTAGATAATTTAATCCTCTCCTAACCGACAAAAATATAGACATTTTCAAATTGAAAGACACTGTAGAAATTATATTTGACTTAACCTTTTCCCAAAAGACAAAATTGTAGCGTGGTTCAATTTGAAAGCTACTGCAGACGACAAAATAGATGGTAATAAATGAAGAAATTGTGCTTATTATAGCTCAGAAAATATTGAGACAGAAGGAGAAAATACTGTTTATCAGCACTTTCTTTTTTGCCTCAATGTTTTCTCACGCCTTTTCAGTTAGGAACGTCCAAACGAGGTCTTGTTTAGGAAAAAGTTAAATAAGGATGGAATTTGTATACATTGAGGTACAGAAAATATTGATGCAAAAGGAGAAAATGGTGGTTCCCTCAATGTTTTCACAATCATTATTAACTGAAGACGTCAAAACCAGCATCTTGTTTGGGAAAGGGTTAGTTAAACCTTGCAAAGACATGGAAGAATGATCTATGTACTATTTGGCTTAACAAGTTGTACATTCCATACAGAATACATGTCGGGAATTTCCACGTACGCGTGTAAAAAAATTGCTATATCAGAAACATCGTATTTCTAGCCATTGTTCGTGTGTCTTCCATATACATGTGTAAATCAAAACGAAAATTAGGCTGTCCTTCGTCTAGTACTTTGGTATTCTTTATATAAATGAATGTACTATTTGGCTTGACAATTTGGCTGTCCTTCGTCTAGTACTTTGGTATTCTTTATATAAATGAATGTACTATTTGGCTTGACAAGTTGTACATTCCGGGAATTTCCACGTACGCGTGTAAAAAACGTTATCAGAAACATCGCATTTCTAGCCATTGTTCATGTGTAATTAATATACATGTATATATGTAAAATAAGAGGAGATCGTCGCTTTTCAACGAAAACCTCGCAACTGCAGCTTGTTTTAAGCTTCAGTTACGATTTTTATGTTGAAAAGCAGCGAAATGTTAACTGAATAAATATGCAGCGTCATTCACCTGGCCTTTTTGGTATTCTTTATATAAATGAATGTACTATTTGGCTTGACAGGTTGTACATTCCATACGGAATACCTGTCGGGAATTTCCACGTACGCGTGTAAAAAATTGCTTTATCAGAAACATCGCATTTCTAGCCATTGTTCGTGTGTCTTCCATATACATGTGTAAATCAAAACGAAAATTAGGCTGTCTTTCGTCTAGTACTTTGGTATTCTTTATATAAATGAATGTACTATTTGGCTTGACATGTTGTACATTAGAACATACAGAATACCTGTCGGGAATTTCCACATACGCATGTAATAGTCTACGGACTGTAATTCGTACGACCTCTAGAAAATGGTTTTGATGGCATTTTTTGTTAATGCTCGGCATCCATGCTAATAATATTCTTTGGGGTATGACAAAACCTCCTAGGGTGGATGCCCAGTCTGAAACTTCGAATTAAGGTCACAGCAAGGTCAAAGGTCAAATGGGTGCAATTTCATGTTTAAATAGACATTGAGACATTTTTAACTGCTTTAAATGATTGATTGTCACTTCTAAGTGTGCTAAATTTGCTGAAAACTGCAGCAGAGACATTACTTTATTGAAAAGATGACTTTTTGTGAATATTTGGACTATTATGGGATGGAAAAATGTACTTTCCAAAGCTAAAAACGGTATATCTCTGAATATTTCTGACGTTTTCAGTCTTTTTTTCAACTGTATTTGCCACGATGCCTCAGTCATAAGCATTTCTTAATTTGCAATTGTGTCCTCTACATTTTGTAAGGTCCTGTCTACACTTGTATAGTATATCTAAGGACTAATCCGAGTTCTACCTTGGTATATCTCTATTTAACCACGGTTCTGAGTAATGTAGCGAAATTTACCACAGGGTCCCTTGTCGTAACAAAATTCCATTCAATTTAGAAGATCGGTAAGTGTCCCAAACGCTATCTAGTGAGTCCAATACTCATGGCATGCTATGCATATCCTACTTCATAACGTCTGCACTTGAAATGGCAATATGTTCCTGTTCAGGAATGGCCGCAGAAGTTGCATCTCGTCCAAAACGTTTGTTATATCGATGAATTTTGCCCTAATTAACATATCTTTGCTAAAATGGTTCAATGGCAGTGGTCAGAACAGAACGGTGAATGCAATTTTATTGTTATCTTTTGTAGTCTTCCAATTGAAATGGTTGCTCTGAAGTCTATTGGTACTCAATTACATTCTAGTGGTTGTAGCAGTGCTATTGTAGAAGCTGATAGGCGTATAGCTCTTAAGGTATCCAACCTCTCATTAGCACCAAAGAGCCAGATGCGAAATTTTAAAAGTGCCAGTAATTCCTAAACTGTGTTACATTTCCATTCCGAAAACAAACATAAGCATTTTGTGCGGTTTCGAATTTTGAACTAATGCATACTTAAGGAAATATTTGACAAAAAATGTTCAACATTACCTCCCTTGCATATGAATATAGTGTAAAATAATATTTGTAAATGATTTTCTTCTAGAAGCATAATCTTGAAACAAGACCAGTCCAGATATCAAGTTGTCTGTACAAGTACATAAACTCTTTTCAAAACGAGACCTGGTTTTGATGTCCCTAGTAGAAAGAGCTTGGGAAAACATTGAAACAAAAGAAGAAAATGCTGACTATATGATAAACAAACACATTCCAGTATTCATAAAGATTCGTTTTGTCGCCTTCAGACACTTCCAAATGGGAGCACCATAAGATTGTGTTGTTTGGGAAAGAGTTAAAGGTACCTATAACTATAACGACAATAAAATCAATGAAAAATGATGACACAAATCTTTCTATTTAGCCCTGGTACCACAGGCGCCTCAAGATAAGACTCAACAATGTCATCTAAATACACCCGAATGGTCGAATAATGTCATGGAATTAGTGTTTAATCCTCCATCTGTATGTTCTTTTGTCCGTTAGCAATTTCTTTGGTGCTCAACCCCTCTTACAGTTTCTTTTTGAAGATAATCAAGCTGGGATATATGTTAATCTTAGACGCATTTTATCTTTAGAACACTCAAAGTGCTCAGCTGTCTTTCAGTGCTTTCAATATGAGCAAATCGATTTCACTATGACCAGCCTTAAATGGAATTTTTAGATATCATGAACACACATTTTGGGGTAAACAGCAACTCTTTGGCAATTTTGGAAAGGTGCACGCTGACGATGCCATGAATGATATGGGGAATCCTTTTTAAGAAGAACATCCTGATTTGTTTACTCTTTACCTGAAGATAATATTAGTCACTATTTGACTTCTTTTGAGTAATGTAAACCAGAACTAACTCCCTGTGGTCAAAAGCAATTTAGGATTTTAAAGTAAAATTGTAAGTCTTTCTCGAACTTGTTTATAGCTTGCAAATCACGAGGAAGCTATTTCTTCGAATTATCCGGTTGTGCTTGCTTGGAACTAAATACTTCACAGCAGTACTAAGTTCCAGCTTGCCTCGGTTCTAGGAACCAAAATTGCAGCTGCAGATACAAAACCAAAAGTCTTTGCTATCATAGTTGATGGATCAGCTGTGATAAACACATAGTCGCTTTGTACCTCCAAAGGCTTTAGGAACATGCAGCCGAATGTGCCAAACCTTCATGGGCTTTTAAAGGCTAACTGATTTGGTTTGTCGATGTACATAGATACGCCAGCCTAAATGCTGAAACGAAGGTCAAGGCATGGTCTAGACATCAAATACAGAGTGACTGACGAATGCATTCCATCTTAAGTATGACATATATTTTATTTAGACAATGACAACAAGACTGATTTCAACACATTTCAGGTTGAAGATTGTTCAGATGTGTCAGCAAAATATTGTCATTGTAAAAGGGGAAGAAAGGGTTATAGGTAGCCAGTCTTGGGGAAATTGCGCCTTGTAATCATGAGCAAATATACTCCCCGCCATAAGAAAGTAGCCACTTATCTTATGACAAATAGTCGGCAATGCCACAGGTATAAAAAACATTCCGAAATAAATACAAAACATTACTAGCATGTCAAGTAAAATAATTTACTGGAAGTATCGAGAACAATCGAATTGACCCATTAGTTATGGTAGCTTGGTTGTAGTTCCAAGAAATCCATAACTGATACAGAACATGCTACTGAAACTCGGGGACGTATATAGGGCTAGAAAGGGGGGCAAGATGAAAAAGGTTGTTTGTTTATTATTACTGTTTTTATTCAAAATGCTTTTCATTACATCCAGGACCCTTACAAAATGGCGGTTTCCAGTTTCAGCCAAACCAACCCCTATTTCCCTGCCAATGCTCTATTCATTGAAATTTTGTTACTGATCGGTCTTAAGCAAATTCATGATTAAGCAAATGATCTCCTTTACTTTACCCAACTACCACTTCCGGTTTTTATCAAATCTTCAATATTGAGACATGCTAAACCGGAAGAGGTTATTTTTCATAGATCTATAACATTCTAACGGAAATTGTTGTTTGCAAAATTGAAATGGGACTTTTGTTTCTGGTTTAATAGTGTCATCTTATGCAGAAAATGACAGCTATAAGTGAACAAATTTGAACTTTGTATCCAAAATTACTGTTTTTAGCCCACATTGCAACCCAACATGTTTCCAGGAATGTTGAAAGCATTTTACTATTGAGGTCTAAAAATTAGCACTTGGGAATGCATGTGAATTTGTAAAACCAAAAGGTCACAAAGAAATGTCAAAATTAGGGTTATTTGAAAAGTGGCTATTTTTTTTATGACGGTGAGTATACATGTTTGATAATCAAAGTCAGCTGCACAGACGTCCTTATAATAATAACCAGTGCATTTAAAAGACTAAATTATATTGGTATTGAGAAGCTTTTGTTTATGATTATAAAATTATGCTAAACGCCCCTACATACAATGCACTAGGTTTTTTTTTTTTTGGGGGGGGGGGGGAAGAAAGAGTCTTTCATGCTTCCACTGACTGTGATATTGTTTCAGCTTTACGTTAATAGGACAAGGGGCTTAGTTCTTCTCTTTTTATCATGTCTGCCAGCAAAGCTATATGATGCGTAATCCCCAACTAGCGCAGCTTTGGAAAGGTCTATTTTTACCAAGTAGGATACACCTGCGGTCAAATAACTTTCCCCAAAATGGAAGTAATGAGCCTTCCTAAATAGGAAAGGAAGCGATGAAGAATCACATAGCATGTTGTATGGATTTGGATTAACTTCCGTCAATTGTTGTGAGTACAAGAAGTCATGCAAAGATTGGTGCTATAGGTTAAGCCTACGCTGCACTGGATTATGCAGATGTAAATGCTGACGCTCCAAGAAATCAGAGTGGTGAGCCATGCACGCTACAATTTAAAGAGACCAATGTTAGGTATTTATGCATCAGACTTACATCATATTATTTCTGACCAAAATGAAAGGAAACATAGAACTGGTATTATGTATAACACTTCCTATTCATTGAGAAATATTTCACCATAACCATTACTAGAAATTAAAAGGGTCTTAGTTTAAAAGATTGCGTTTTGTCTGCACGAATTTTATTACTGCCTCTGGGTTGATAAATTTTATTTTTTGCCAAAAAGTATTTTTCAAAATATAGGAAATAGTAATTTTATGCACAGAATATTTTTCAAATTATGTTATCTTGTGTTTAAAAACATACATTTGTTATAAAAAAAAGCGGCCAATCATATCAAGTTTTATAGTAAAAACGGTATTTCCCACCCGTCAATGGCTGCCATCTTGGAAAATATTGGCCATCTTGTAATTTTTAGGCACAAACATTATAAAATTCTATTTTCTCATGTTTGGAAACAATCATTTTGTTGTGAAAAGGACAAAAGTCGGCCGATCATATTAGCTTTTATGGTAAAAGCGGTATCTTTCATACGTCAATGGCGGCCATCTTGAAAAATGGCGGCCATCTATACTTTTTGAAAGGCTAATTGGTTTTTATTTAGCTACATGGTTTTATAGATGCGTGTGCCAATTTTGATGCTTGCATCATCAAGTGCATGATTTTTGCATTTATCTGCTAAAGCTATTTGCCAGTTTCGCACGTTTGAATGTAATTTACCGGTGACCTCATTCTGACCTGGAATTCGAAAGAGACACTAAGCATGCTTCCGAACATTGTTTGAAGTAGTCTGGAATATTTCTAGCATTGCTACCTTTGGTAACAAGAATGTCTTGAATTATTTATGTGTAATAAAAGAACTAAAGCCTTTATTCAAGTTCAATATGAATTTCAGTAAGTATCGTGCTTTATTTTGTTATTGACCTGAGCGTTTTTTAGCATAAATATGGTAAAATAATGTTTGAAAATGACAAAGTAGGCCATGGGTGAGCCTCAGTCCATTCCCGATTCAATTTATTTGATTTCGTTTAAATTGCTTTCATTGTGTATGGACGCAAATAATTCTGCTTTATCTATAAGCAATTTTTTCTTGATTTTTGCACTCATTGACCTTTGACCTCACTGTGACCTTAAATCGAAAAATCACGCTGGGCATCCACCCCTATCTTGTTTGTAATAGTCTAAGGAACAATTCTAGCATGGATGCCGAGCATTAACAAAGAATGCCATCAGGAGTCATCGTAGGATTTAAAGTCCGTAGACTATAAAAACAATTGCTATATCAGAAACATCGCATTTCTAGCCATTGTTCATGTGTAATGTATAATACATTGTGTTAATCTTTATACGAATAAGATCTGGCCATGGTTTCTCCAAAACACTTAAGTACATACTCATGAGTACATGCTCAACTTCAATGGAATACTCTCCAACGTTGAAGGATACTCGATTGAAGTTCACGTGGATTTCGTATGATTTGAGCACGTGGCTCGGATTTAAGTCTGAGAACGTACTTAAGTTTTTTCGAGAAACCGGGGCCTGGTTTTCGAGTTCCTAATAGAAAATGCTTGATAGAATATTGAGACAAAAGAAGGAAATGTTGATAATGAATTTTTCTCCTATTGTCTCAATATTTTCTGTGCTAAATTGTACATGAATCCTAATGATATCTATTTAGTCGTCAGCTGAAGCTTTCGAATCGGAAAAGTCTAATTTTTTGCCGTTGGGAAAGGATCTACTCCCCTTGACACTGCGCCACATTAACTATGTACAGGAGAATCAATAAAAACATATGCAGAATCCAGAAATAAACAAATAGCAAAGAATTCTGGGCTAAAAATAGACTTGGTTTCGCGTTATGGATTGATAACCCGTAGATATTGTTATAAAATCTCGCAACTACGGCTTGACTCAAGCCGTAGTTACGAGATTTTACAACAACACCCACTTGATACTATTTGTTTGTCCGAAATTACATCACGGTAAACTGGATAAAATCGTTCCCTATTTTTTCATCTGGTTGTACTTTAATCCTCTCCCAAACAACTTTTTTTTAGATCGTACCAATTTTAAAGCAGCTGTACTGACCAAGAAAATGAATGATAGTAAAGAAAAAGTCTTGTTCAATATAACACAGAAAATATTGATGCAAAAGAAGGAAATGCTGCTTATCGGCATTTTCTTATTTTGCCTCTATGTTTCCCAAGTCATTTCTATGAAGGACTTCCAAACAAGATCTTTTTGGGGGAAAGGGATAACATTGTAGAGTATAAAAATATCGAGGCAAAAGGAGAAAATAATTTTAATCAGACAGTATTTTCCTCTTTTATTTCAAGGTTTCTGAGCCCTTTCTGTAAGGGACACCAACCCAGGTAGTGTAAGGAAAGGACCTAAAAGAGTTGAAAGGAGTATAGATCTAGTTACGATGATCCCAACTCGTCGATATTTCTTAGGATGTGCATATAACTCATTTGTCTTTTCATATATACAGTCGACACTCGATGTGTCGACATCTGATAAGTCAAATTTCCGCCTAATTCGAAGTGAAAGGTTAGTCCCATCCTAATCAATGGATAGGCCTATCAAAAATTTAAACAAAACTATTTTGAAATAAATGTAGCCATTGAAATGTAGTAGGAAAAGGAAAGAAATTGCTCATGTCGAGCAATTTCTTTCCTTTTCCTACTACATGTATATTTCAATTATAAACGTACTTGGTGAGCATTAAAAACGATTAAAAATTGTTGTAATAGCTACAAAGAAAAAATCGGATGTGTCGAACTCTGGATATGTCGAAGTATTTAGACGGTTTCTCTGACTTCGACACAACGAGAGTCGACTGTATAGCCTTTGGGAGAGCACAACCTTGTAACTCCAGCCCAGCTATGTTAAGCAGTTGTTACGAGGTTTTGATCCACCACCTACGATTGATAACATCCCAATTGGTCTACTTCCATTTACTTTCATGTCAAATTATAAATAAACAACATTATTTTTGTTTTAAAAAGAGAGATTAATTCAATATAATGAAATAAAAATGCAAGCATTTTGATAAAAATCATATAATATCATATTGATATGTAAAGCAGAGAAGAGTAGACGAAATGGGACTTATGTCCAAAATAGTAGACGAATTGGGAGTAGACGAAATGGGATTAAACCCTTCGATTTTGGTACTTTCGCACCAATTAGCAATTGCACGGCGGGGACTCACATGACACAACAATTTCAGAAAATCGCCAATGATTATGATAAAACTTAACCAACATGAATTCTGTTTTAACCCTTTCCAAAACAAGACCTGGTTTTGACGTCTCTAATAGAAAAGACTTGGGAAAACATTGAAACAAAAGAAGAAACTGCTGATAACCAGCAGTTTCTCCTTTTGTCTCAATATTTTCTATGTCATATTTTTCACAAATTCTATCTTAAATAACTCCCATTTTGTCAGTTTTTGAAGTGGATCACCCTAAAAGTTTGCCGTTTGGTAAAGGGTTAAGCAGCGAAGGTGGGAACACGACAGGAAGTAGATGGATGTGGTATATCTTTTGAATATAATATTATGTTGATAGAAAAGTTATGAACGGCCAACCAACATATTTCGTCAATTCTTATTTATCACCTTGCCTATAAAAGATCCTTCAAATTCAGCTAATACCTAGCGTTTTCTCTGCTTTAAATATTTTTTTTCTTTTTTTTCAAATCGGCCATATATTAATAGAATTACTGATAATTATCGAAAAATTGTGTATCACGTGAATCCCAAATGTGAGTTTCGAAATGTTCTGATTCACATTTTTCACACGCGAAACAGTTCATTACGCTTTCATTTTAGCTGGATTCTGAAGGGGGCCTTTATGGCATATTAGATCATCATGGATCCAGATCGGCCACCTTACCTTGTAACGTCATTTTCTGAATCTAGAATATTTTCCTATCTTACTACTAGTATATTTACATTAATGTTGCCAAATACAACAACTGGTTGACCTCTGCTGAGTATTGACAGTTTCTCGAAATTTCATTTCATGGAATTATCATAAGTCATAAGGTCCCTTTTAGTGTGACTAGTCACATAAATTATGTTTTCGTTCGGGAAAGCGTTAAAGAACCTGCATTTGTGTCATATAACAAACAACGACAGGTAATTGCCAGCAATAAATACATAAGTAGCACTTCGTCATGCAAAATAGTGTCTTTTATGCGGCATAATGCCCTATGCGTTGGCAGATGTTATCCAACAAATTTGTATTAGGGGTAACCATGACGACGACAACGACGACGACAACAACAACAATAACAACAATAGCAAATGCAGAATACATCCATTAACCTATTACCACACAGTGACTCCTTTTGACTCCTCATAAGATAACGGCTTTGGAAAACATTGTGGAAAATGAAGAAATTGCTTGTGACAAGCAATTTCTTCATTTCCCACAATGTTTTCTACCCAAAAAGTAAGAAAGATCTTAAATTCCATTCACTTGAAATTGTCACCTGCAAGATCTTTCAAGTTGGAACAGCCCAAAATATTGCTGTTGTTTGGTAATGGGTTAATAATGATAATACGAGACCGATTTGAAAATTGTTTGAAGGAGAGAAGAATTAAAAAAATAAAAAAACGGCGGGGATTTTCTGTGGTATCCACAATACAGGGTTTCTTGAAAATTCCAGGACGATGGGAACAAGATACTGGTGGTGGGGTGGGTGGGCTCAGCACATACAGTCCCAAAGGTGGCCAACAATGCCGAATTTTCCTTATTTCACATGGAAAAAATAGGGACAATCCAATTTAGCCCCTCAAATGTTCAGTCACTGGCCCGGACAGGGGCTTGAGCCCCCTTCCCCTCCCACTATAAAATTGTTTCCTGCGGGCCTGCATTGAAAGATATTTTACATTTTGAAAAGCCTTTATCCGCTCTCATCTGTAGATCGAAGGAGACCACACGGGGTATCCGAAGATACATGCGCTAATATCAGAGGTATAATCATACGCATGTATGTATCATGCATTACAATATGATAAGAATGTTGATAAGACATGATTATAGTCTTGTGGCTGTTGTGTAATAAACAATATCACATAGATTGTCAGTAATTGAAACATATTGGTCAATCATCATGCAAATTGGTGCTATCTTGGGACTGCATGAAATAGTTCATCTGAATATCTTGGGTCCGTATTAACAACGATCTTACGACATTTCACATTTATTTCATTTTTTAAAAGTATGTCTTGTTGCAAATATTGTTTATTCTGATGCGTAGAAATACTATCAGTTTTTTGAGTTGGTTATTTATTAGCGAAAAATATGCCTTTAAAGTTGAGACAGAAATGACAAATTCTATATAAATCTGAACTGTTGTCCACAACAATTTGTTTATTTTTAGCACAAAAATATATATTCCTCGTAAACGGTTCAATATTTCGGCTTGAAATTTTCAGAATTTTCATAAGAAAATATATGCTCTTTCAGATGAAAATAAAATCAAAATTTATGACAAAAAAATTCTGAAATGTCACTTTAATGTCCCCTCTTGACTTGCTGCCCAATTTGGTCGCAGTAAGGCTAAGACGGGGTCCTGGTGCTTGTTCTAGGCATATGAGCTTGCAGTGGCGGATACAGAGGGGGGTTCGGGAGATAATACGAATTACGTCTGTGGCTTGATTATTTCATTTTCATGCAGAAATTCATGTAAAAGTGTGTAATAATAGGAAAACGAATACCCTATTTGCATTTTCGAACCCCTTTCATAGAAATCCTGGATCCGCTGCAGACTTGTATGTGGAAAAAAGACGGTCATAGCATTCAGGCTAAAGCGGATCTAATTATCCTGTTTTGTACTATAATAATGTACACTGTGGATCATCACGAGATACAATATTTTCAGAAAATCTTCAATAACTTTGTAAATACTGGACCGATTTGAATTAGGTCTGAAGCAGAGAATGTGGACAGACGTCACGCATAAGATGGATGTGGTTGATTTTTGAAAAATCAATTCATAAAAAAGTTATTGAAGATAAACCAAAATTTTGGTTTATCTTCAATAACTTTTTTATCAGTTGATTTTTCAAAAATCCAACACGTCCAGCTTATTATTGGCATTCCCCCACCTTCTCTGCTTCAAACCGAAATCAAACTGTTCAAGTATTAAAAAAGATATTGAAGATTATCGGAAATTCTGAGTCACGTGATTATACACCTTGATGTAGTCTGATCAGTATCCGTGTTTCTGCATTACAGTTCATACGGGTATTGGTGAAAAGAGCAAGACCGATTCCGTGCGTCCATAGTAGTATCGATACAACAATAAGCAGTTTTCTGTTAAACCCTATTTTTAAGAAAATCCCCGGTTTTTTTTTCATGTCCATAAAAAGACAACGCCTATGAAAAAAATGGACAAAAAACTGCTGACAAACAGCATTTTCTGCATTTGCCTAAACATTTTCTGTGCAATATTGTACACAGGTCGTATCTTTATCAACATCCATATTTGTCGTCTGTGTAAGTTTTCAAATTCGACAGTCTTAACCCTTTCCCAAACAAGACCTGGTTTTGACGACCCAAATAGAAAATGCTTAAGAAAGCATTGAGACAAAAGGAGAAACTGCTGATAACCAGCAGTTTCTTCTTTTGTCTCAATATTTTCTTTGCCATTTGTTATTAGAACCAGAGAATTCTGGAGAAAAGGGTGTAAAATAAGCCGAAAAAGTGAAACTTTGCACCTACCTTGCCAAATTCCGGTAATAAAATTCCAACAATTAAAGTAACGAATAACACCATACTAGATTTAGGAATCGCCATATTTATTACGACTGTTGATCTAGCGTAAGTTAGTCTATATATTGTTATAGCACGAAGTAGTGAAAAAACATCAAATACATCTGCCAGATTCAGTGGATGCTGGAATGAATTTTTGTTGCCATGGAAACGGGGGTAATATATCAAAGATTTAGCGGAAAACTGTTGTAAGTGCGTATAATTCTATACGCACTTACAACGGGTTTTCGCTAACGCTTCGATATTGGGTATGTTGTTTGCCGATGAAAGCCGAGTGCACCCGAAGGTATTTCTCGTACAGGTGAGAAAAGAACCCTTCACGCATCAGACGACATAATTCTAGCAAAGTTCAATATGGATAGCTGTTGCAGACGATCTGTTAACCCTTTCCCAAACGACAAAATATTAGGGTGATCCACTTCAAAGACTGCCACAAATAACAAAATGGATGGTATTAAAGATAGGATTTGTGTAAAATATAGCATAGAAAATATTGAGACAAAAGGAGAAACTGCTGGTTATCAGCAGTTTCTTCTTTTGTTTCAATGTTTTCCCAAGCCCTTTCCATTAGGGACATCAAAACCAGGTCTTGTTTGGGAAAGGGTTAAATACAGCTACTTTTGAACAAAAACATCGTATCTGCAGCTTAAAACAATCTGTTGTTTCGAGGTTTTGTTGAAAAGCGACGAATTATGTAGGCCCTACTGCTGTGCAGTAGGCGACATTTTAGAGTCGATTCAGATTACAAATTCCGAGTTTAGAAAAAACTGTTTGAGAAAAGGAGACTTCGTCAGTAGCTTCTAGTTTTCTTTCTTTATTGCAACATTTTCTGTTGTATTACAATTTCTAGATTCCTCGGCCATCGATGTGACGATTTCGTATAAATGAATTATTTTTTTTTACTTTAAAATTCTTATAAAATAGAGAAAATATTAGTAGATCAATACACTTTTCTGTGCGATTCTTGTTGTGTGTGAAATACATGTAACGTTAGATCAGAGTTACATGTACAGTCGACACTCGTTATGTCGACGTCGGATAAATCGAATTTCCGCTTAAGTCGAAGTGGAAGTTTGGTCCCGTCCTCCCCAATGGATTTAAAAAAGTTTAAACAAAATAATTTCGAAATAGATATGGCCATTGAAATTTAGTAGGAAAAGGATAGAAATTGCTCGTCTCGAGCAATTTCTTTCCTTTTCCTACTATATTTCAATTTTAAACGCACTTGATTAGCAACAAATAGGTCAAATGATGTTCATACAAAACCGGTCAAAATCGGTTTACTCGAACTCCGGATATGTCGAGGTATTTTGACGGCCCCTCTGACTTCGACACAACGAGTGTCCACTGTATATTCAAAGACTTTATTACTGAACAACTAGCAGCATGGGGTAAAGTTTTATAGCTACGAGCTAAAAACATTATGGAATCGTATTTATTGTCGAGGGATGAATTTGTTGTTACATTCAATCGTCTGTCAACAAAGTATGGCTTTTCATTCCGTCCATTATTTTCTGTATGCCTAGTGAGGACAAGATTGATGTACGGTAGATTTTGCTTCCCAAAAACAAACAATAATTCCTTTTCCCGCAAATTGTCTCAACGTCTTGTCTTATATTGCACAGTCAAATAAGTCGTGTTAGCAATTGACGCCTTATTAATGACGTACAGACGTAACGTCGTTTTGCTGACGTCACGCGTAACAAATATACCCCGAAGATTTATCAAAATGAAACAACAATTGCGGATCTTTGTGCCTTCATCTCGGTTCAATTTTTTTGTCCGTAATTAAAATACAGTTTGGGTAAGTAATATTTATATGGAATTTGGTGTTCTTTAATGGCGTCGGTTCACGTATTTGTCGTTTGTTAACATTCGCAGAAGCCCACAAATTACAATTTTCAAACGTACGTATTTCTTGTGAATTTGCGAATTTGGTGTCGTCAAAAACGTGTGAATTAACCCCATAATTAAGCTATTTCAGTTATGATACAACTATTGTATCATTGATGATGCTTTCATTGAAGAGGAGTAAACAAACTAGAAATATAATAGAAAATGTGAATGTTTATCAGCAATTCCTTCTTTTCTCTTTGTCACTTTTTCACAGTGTATTGCTATGGGAAGGATTAACAGTGACTGGGAGGTGGGTATGGTTTCAATTCCTAGTGGTAATGAAGAAGATTTGTTTATTGTTATCACTCATTCATTATTCATCTTTTGTCACTCTAAGCATACTCGAAGTGGCGTTTTGTTGTATTAATAACATGGATAATTATACTCTCTTTAAATAGAGTACTTTACCTCTTCGTTTAAACTATGATGAAATGATGATTTAATCAATAGACCTCGGCTTTGGAGAGTAGGATGATTATAGATCCCGATAAATGGCCTGACAGAGCATCTCTAGCTAATAACTAGAGATGCCCTGCCAGGCCATTTATGAAGACCCATACTTCGACCATATGTATCTTGTCTTGGAAAACATATACACATGACATAAGACATAAATTTGATGAATTCTTCAGTCTGTATGGGAATTTAGATCGTTGTTGTCCAGCGAACATTGACAAACAAATTTGAAATATTTGCAACATTGCCTGCTAAATTATGTTACTTTGCACGTTTGCTAAACATTGGCAGTTTTTTGTCATCATAAGTTACGTAGGGAGTAGATCTACATGTATGTAGTATGTAGAGGAAATAAATTAAACAAAGAAGCGATAATGTGATATCGTTTTCATTACATACAGGAAAAAAATCCACTTATATCTTTGCTCGTTCTGGGACGACTTATGGTATTCCATTCATCAGAATTAGTTGGATGTCGTATATCTTCTAAAAATCAGCAGATAAAAAAGTTATTGGCGACCAACTTAAACTTTACGTGGTCGTCAATAACTTTGTCATAAAGCATTTTTAATGTGTACCACATTATATGGTTTACGAACTGAGAATGAAATGCAGAATCAGAGGCGAAATTTGAAAAGTGCCAGTAATTCCTAAAATGTGTTACATTTCCATTCCAAATACAAACAGAAGTATTTTGTATGGTTTAGAATTTTGAATTAGTGCATACTTATGGAATATTTTGACAAAATATTTAAAAAATACCTCCCTTATATATGAATATAGAGTAAAATAGTATTTGTAAATCATTTTCTTCTTGAAGCATAATCTTGAAATCCGCCACGGTGAATCAACTTATGTGATGTGTATTTACAAGTGTGTGTAATTTGATGCATTTCGTATGGCTAGAAAGTGGAGTTTTCGTTCTCAGTCTCTGGCACAATTCTGCTTTCTCTGCTTCAAACCATTTGTAAATTGGTCGCGTAATTATCAGCATTATCGAATATTTTCTTTGAACGTTGTGTCACATGATTCTTCGTCACGATATTGTAGAGACAATCGCTACTTTTCAACAAAAATCTCATAACTGCAGCTTAAAATAAGCTGCAGTTACGAGTTTTTTGTTGACAATCGACACAAAGGTATTCTAGAGTGTGTACAGAACGGCAAAATACGTCAGGAATACTCCGACTATCTGCAAAATAGGGAAACAGAAAATAAAAGTTAAAAACGTCGAACGGAAAGAATTTGGATTAGTCCAATTTGAAAATTGTTGCAGACAAAAAATGATTTATACCATACGAAGAGAATGATATTTTACACTAAATATATTGGGGGAAAAGGAGAACCAACGCATGCAAACTGAGATTAAAACTGAGATTATCAACTTTTGTTTCCTTTGAATATAATCATGGGTTAAATTTGTAAACACATGTCATAAATATCGCGACTGTTCTATATTAAGTTTGTTTTGGGACAAAAAATTAACGCACTTAGTCTAGTTCTAACATTAAATGACACTGTGCACTTTCTAAAAGAAAAGTGCTCCAACATTGAGCTGTGATATCGTCACCTTAGAATAGAAAGGTTCTATCTAACATTTTGGTCGAAATTGAGATTTTTACATTTTTAAAGATGGTATCAACCAATGCAGCTTCTGTGTAAAAATCAGACCAATCTGAACATAAATGAAGAAGATATTCAACAAAATGTAAAGGTTCTATCTACCTATCTCAGTATGTGTTGGAGGAGAAAGGTTCTAAGTGTATACCAATTTGTAGAGAAAGGACCTATTTGACACATGGGTCCTTTCTATTCCAACAAATTATGTTCAAAGTTAGGATATTATGACAGTGAAAGGTTCTATATGACAAATAGAACCTTTCATTGCTATTGAAATAGTCTTTTCATGAAACATATGCCCTCTTATCAGCGATAAAAAATATTTACTGGCTAGAATTTCACATCTTGTTGGAAAACAATTAACAGGTTACAGCCAACACACATAATTATTTTGTTTTATAGACATGGAAAAAACTTGTGAAAGTGAATGAAGATGGAAATTGCTTTTTCGCTGCAGTTGCTACATGTATTGAGGATTATACATTTGGTGACTTGACAGAGTTCAGACAATCTTTATGTAATTCCAAATCTCCAGAAAAATGAAAACTATCCAGTTAATGGTTTTTGATTCAGACAGTTGTAATCAACGAGATATCTTCATAAAAGAAGTGCATTATTTGCGACAACGTGGACAATGGA
>OY804593.1:16698309-16812596 GCA_963680895.1 Fragum sueziense
CGAATGGACTAGAAAAATGCTACTTTCCAACATGATCAAAGAACCCGTCGAACGTATAATATGGTGTTTCGGACAGTGGCAACCCCTTTACGACGAAATCCAGCGAACGATACCTTGGATAGAATTCAGTCCCGGTATCCCCGACTTTTTAAGTAGTAGGGACTATTTCGATGTTAGTAAAAAGAATCTCATTATTTTTGACGATCTGATGACGGAAGCTAAATGCGACCAGCGTATTGCCGATCTTTTTACTAAAGGAAGTCACCATAGGAATTTATCAGTCATCTACCTAACCCAGAACCTATTCCCACAGGGCAAAGCTTGCCGAGATATCGCTCTCAACACGCAATACCTGGTCCTATTCAATAATCCTATTGACAGACAACAAGTCGCTACATTGGCAAAGAGAATATACCCCTCGAATAGCGGGATATTTATGAAAGTATTTGAGCGAGCGACGGCTAGACACCACGGCTATTTGGTAGTCGATCTGAAATCGACAACCTCAGAAAAAGACCGTTTTCGTACCGATATATTTGAACAAATGCCCGAGTCAGAAAACGATTCCGATGACGATACTGAAGAAAGAGTACCTTTAACGGGTCAAAAATGATATAACAGTGATAGTGATACGGAATCGATTGACGAAGAAACTGTGAAGAGGCGTCCCTCGATGGGACTCCCTGGTAAACGATATAAAGCGGATTTGCGAGAACGAAATACGCGTAAAGAAATATGGAACTCGCGATTTCAAGAGCCGCTTAGAAAGGATATTTGGGAACAGTTCGTCGAAAAAATCAAAGAATACACGGATGAGGGTCATACACGTAGGGGTGCTATGGCCAGAAGCGCGAATGAATTTTTACCGAATCTACGTAAGCGGCTAAGGTTAGAGTACGCGGATTTTCTTATCGATTATCACCGCTTAGAAGAAGGATCCGTACAACCACAAATCTTGCAATCGGCAAAGACTCTCAGAAAGGAGCACGGAATGGATTTTGCCGAATCTGTAAGACAGGCGATTAAACTCAGAAAAGATCTATTTACCGAAATATGGCCGGACTATAATGTGAAAGACGCTGACAAGGTTGACGAAAATGATGAAAGTGAGGAAGACGACGAAAAGGAATGAGTAAGAACGAGCGTTCTATAGAAAAGATACGATTATCTCGGCGGATTCCCACAGCATACATAAGAACAAAGAAGCATTTCTCGATATAGTGGACAACGTACATACGCTGTGACGGAAATTACTATGGGTTCCATAGAGGTGTACGATTATAAACAACAGAAATGGGTGCCTTATGTAGATGACCCGGAAAAATGGTATCAACATTTCAAGGACTTGAGAGACGGTTACGTTAAACCCGATCACGAAGGTCGATATATCGTAGGCAGTGGAGCTCATCTCAGAAAACTAGCGGAAATGAAACAACAACCAACACTCAAGTTGGTAACGCCCGTAGCCCAAGCGGTTGAAATGGCTAAATCGGAAGTTGAACGTAGGAAGGCTGAACAGAGCGAAACGCCTCAGAAGCGAAAACGTAAGAATATTTCAGTCAACATCTATCCTAAGCGACAAAAGTATGCCAATCCAGATTTTCATTACTAGACCCAGAAGAAACGCTGAAACATATTGAAATGAACATTTCGGAAGAAATATTGAGTGGGTATACGGCAACAGTGCCGATCAAGCGTGAAAAGGGGCCAGCCAACACGTATACGAGCACCCGGAAACATTGGGTGAAGAGGTCCAGGACCTAACGAATTTTTCCCTAAGCAAAAAAATCGGGTACAACTTCGATCCGAAGAACGAGGATGATACTGAGTCTAAATCGAATGGCGCGTGTCGAACTAAAGACGTTTAAAAGACATTGTTTTTTATGTATATAGTAAACCATGATGCGTATGTTAAAAATATTGGGAATGATTTTTTATAAAAATAAAGATATAAAGAATAAAACTGCCTTTGTTTTTTATGATTTATCCTAAATGACCATAAATTTCGCCCCCAAAATGTGGAAACGCCCGTGGTTTACTACACCTGTCAACTATCAATGCGTCGCCTGTCACGAATGCGTTATAGTGCATCTGTCAATTCTCAGACAGTACGTCACCAGCCAAAAATGTATCGTTGTATAAACTGTACCTGTCATCTGTCAGTTACCGAGTACATCAGTTGTCTATTTCCGAGTGCCTCGCCTCGCTATGACGTCAATCGCACCTGTTTCCGAACGTGTCCGAACACGAATCGACGGTGACGCATGCGCAATTGCTATTTTGAATCATTTCTAGTTTGGACGTTGAAGGAATAACACGTTTTTTTGTGAGAGCATGCGCGTAAAATTTCATTTCAACGGAGGACGTTGAAGGGATAACAGGTATTTATATTTTTTCGTTTTGTGAGATATTTGTACCGGTTATTTGAACAATATTAGAAACGTGCTAAAACTCGATATCGTTAAAACAGTGTCGTCATCCTATTCACCAAAAGCTTATAAGAATACCTTTCCAACGGTACCGGTAAGTCTAAGGCCTATAAAACTACTGTAAAATCAGAAATTTTCGCTAGGGATTAATCTTCGCTATGTTCGCGAATCCAATAAATTCGTAAACATTTAGCCACGTGAACATATTGCCTGTGAGCAAATGCAATGATTAATTCGTAAACATTTAGCCACGTGAACATATTGCCTGTGAGCAAATGCAAAGATCCTACAAGAACGCACCGTCCGTCCGCCATTACTTTGATTTTCGGAATTGTTTTGGTTTTATCGTACAATGTAAATCGAGTAAATAATGCAATCAAACTAGACAAACGACTTTAATGTTCGCATTCTTTAAAATTTCCAATAAACCTTCGCTGCGATGGGCCTTGAATACATCAAATATGACCAGGGCTGTTTGGTTACACCTGTAACAAAAGGTGTGAAATGTGGTCAATAGAGCGACATGCGATTTTGACAGGCATTGTTTGTCAGTAATTAACAGTTATGTTATGCAGTTTTCCATACTTTAAACAAGATTTATTGAACAGATACGGACTGCTGAATGTATTCGATCTGAATTATCGTGATATGATTTTATTAATCTACAGAAGATGAACAGTGTTTGGTATGAAAATGTATTCACGTACATGATTAAAGGACTAAATGATTACGGATTACGTGAGACCTTTTTAAACAAGTAGGGGCATCTGGTATTTTTTACGTATCGTGTTATTAATATGAAGACCGGCTGTAAAAATAAAACACAAAACCGATAGTTGATGATTTTATTTTCGTGAAAATTAAACCACATGGTTCACAGGTTTTGTTTTTCGCAAACTTTTACCCTCGCGAACCACATCAAATTTAAAAATTCGTAAACTTTTGGCCCAGCGAAAATATCTGATTTTACAGTATACATTTTTAGAATCAGCGCGTCAAGACCTTTCCAACGGTATATAAATCCTACGGGTAACTCGAAGTTGAAAATAAAGTTTAAAAATCTCTGTTACGTCATAACTCGGAAACGGTCGAAAATCGAATCGACAACCTAGGGTTAATTTTGAAGAGTTTTAGGAGAGCTTTCATCTGATACAAAAATTATCAAAATCGATATCGGAAAGGGTTGTAAAAAAGACGAAAAACCGATTTTAACGTACATTTTATCTCTAAATCTGTAACATTTTTAGTCATTCTACATCAAAACGAGGCTATACACGTTGTATAACCAGCCTATACACTGTAGATTAATAGAGGTGACGTCAAAAACGTGGATAAGGGTCGTTTTATAAAAATCATTACGTCGCCCGTAAAATATGCGTCGTTTTATTATACCTGTCAGTTTTTAGACAGTACGTCGCCTATAAAAATGCGTTATTATTGTACGCCTGTCAGCTGTCAGACATTGCGTCGTCCGTATTATATAAACTGTACTATGTCAGCCGTCAATCACAGAGTGCGTCATCTGTCAAAAATGCTATGACGTCAACTGCACCTGTGTCGTGTGCAAACGTGTTCGAACGTGTATGGACATGAATGACGCATGCCCACGTTCTTGTTTTTAATCATTTCTAGTTTGAACGTTGAAGGGGTAACATGTACTTTATAATATTTTGGAGATTATACGTATTTTGTTGAATAAATCATGTCAGTGAAGTATGATGAATTGATAAAAGGTAGAATTTATTACGTATTTTTTAATCTTTGTTGTTATCATGTTTATAACATTATCATTTTTTAAATATTCATATTTTTTAACATTTCTTAACAAGAATAGGTCATGCCTGTCTAAAAAATAAAGGGTCAAATGATCGTCTAAAAATAGAAATCCTGTCATATCTATTTCTAAAACTGTAAAAAAAAGTAGGTCATTCAACATGGCCGCCGTTCTAAAAATAGAAATATCCTTATATTCTAATGGGTTGCCATATAAGGTAACAATATGGCGGCGATTACGTCATCTTTGTTTACAAGCAAAGAGACGCCTATACTACTCATAAGTAGAGAATGCTTGAATAATGGATGTTGTAATGTAGAATAGGCTATATATTGTGTTTCTCTGAAGCTGGTCACGTGACCGAAAATTTAGAATGGCAATGAATTTTGTACTAAAAATAGACTTGGTTTACAGTTATGTTTTGATAAATCGTCGGTGTTGATATAAAATCTCGTAACTACGGCTTGAATAAAGCCGTAGTTGCGAGGTTTTATAACAACACCTACGAAATGCAATTCAATCCGACGCTACATACCAACCGCGTCGTTCTCCTTCGTGCGTCATCCGTGGCAACATAAATTGACGTGGGTATACCATTGTCAATTTCCGTTGCAACGGTTGACGCCCGAAGTTACTAATATTTAGTGTTTGGTATTTAACCCTTTCCCAAACAAGACCTGGTTTTGACGCCTGTAAAACATTTAAACAAAAGAAGAAAATCCTGATAATCAGCATTTTCTCCGTTTGTCTCAATATTTTTCTGTGCTATATAGTACACAAATTCCTTGTTTTTTTAACATCAATTCTGTTGTCTACAACAGCTTTTGTGTTGGAACACCCTTGAATTTTGTTGTTTGGGAAAGGGTTAATTATGGATGGAATACCTAAATCCAGAGCTTACCGTCAGAATGAACTCCTTTGTAATCGTCAACAAACCACAGGTTGTAAACCCAACTTGGGTACCCGTTAATTTGGAAAGGAACAGATTCAACTGGAAAAAAATATGTTACAAATTGGATGATAATTTATTTCACGGTGGAGATTGTGAATCATGTGATGAGTAAATCTACGGACAAATTAGCTCGCTTCAGGTAAGACTATATGTACTAACTTTCTTGTTTATGCCTCAAATTTCAAACAGTTTGTTGCATGTACCCCGCCTTACTGAGCCCTTTCCTCTGATGTTTGACTTACCGGAAACCTCCATGTACTTTATGAGAGAAAAAAATGATACCAAGCGGGAAAAACGACAAAAATTTCAGATCGTTTTTCTGGTCGGCTGGATAAATTTTAGGGGAAAGTATAAGAAGTTTTCAGATAAGTCATACATATGAGGAAAGCGCTCAGTAAGGCGGGGTTCATGTAAACTGGTACCCGTTGTATACGATCTACTACAACTGGTAGGCCCTAGCAACCGATGAAACGCCTTGACCGATCAGAGCCGCTAGTTCAAGGTCAAGCTCATAACCTTGATATTAGCTATTACCGGTCCTAAATCCGTAGTTGATTTCAGGGGCGGTAACTAGTCTGGGGTACATGCCACAAACCACTTGAAATGAAAATTGACTCATAGAAAATCATAGTAATTTCTTACCTGAAGCGTGGCTTATTTGGCCGTAGTTTTTAGGTCGGGAAATCTCTTTGAGATTTTCACGTCATATAGCCATCCAACGCTTCTAACGCTTTTCTACGAAAACCTCGTATCTGCCGCTTGTTTTAATCTGCAGATACGAGGTTTTCGATATAATTTGGTTGCCACATAGTCGTTCAAAATGTCTGAGTCCGCCGAAAAAGTAGACCTACCTTGAATAATTCAAAATTACTCAAATAACATAATCATCGTAAAGACTTTCATTTCCTAATTGTTTTATCAAAACAATGCAACTGTTTGGTCATAAGTGCGAAACCTAGCCTATCAACTTCTCTTTTTGGCGGAAAGGTTGATTCGAACAATACTAACTGGTGTGGCAGACTAGAGCAGACGAGAATTTCAACACCAAATTACTGCGCCACACAGTTCGTGTAATCGGGCATTTCCGTGAAGCACTCGTAGATTCACGGAAAATCTATCTATATCCTGACTCTACTGGAGTCCTTCTCTTTGTTCAATCGCTATGCCGCACAATATCGCACTTTACAACACATGCATTTTATCGGGTTATACGCTCACGTGTTAACACTTCTCGCGGTGTAGTCTGGTTCCCGCCTCTGACACACCAAATCCGTAGTAGATTTCAGGTACGGGAACCAGACTATTCGCGGTGTCAAGCTACTAGTCTCCTATGCTTTGACCAACTAAAGTGTTACCGTAACGGCGTTGACGGACTTTGAGCCGTCTTGAGTACATACAACATAATTTTCGTAATTCATTCATCCTTATTAATCCAGGCTTAGGTTTAACAGGAATTTAATCTTCTTTCTTTGACCTGGACTTGAGATATAGGCTATTTATGAGTTAAATGTAGGCCTCTGTCTCTGTAGATGATAGAGGTGATAGAGTTATCTCTTTCACAAACGACAGAAAGAACAATCCAAAGTGAAAGCTAATGCGAAAAGCAAAGAGGACAGCAAAAATAAAAAGAAAGCAAGATCTAGATTTGTGTGCAGAAAATACGAGCTCACTTTTTTCAAATTCTGAGTTTAACACACATATTATTAGAATTGTTGATCAATGTTTATGGTCTAACCTTTACCATTATTTACAATGTGCTATATTGTAGATTTAATTATCTAAATCTGGTCAGTTCTCATGCCACTTTTGTGAACCATATTAAATTTAACTTCATTCCTCATTCTGAATTTTGCTCAGAAATTTTCCCGTCATAATATTAATATTTTTCATCGTGCAAAGTTTAACCTTTCCTAAACAGTAGAATGTAAAACTGCTCTCAGGCCCGTAGGAAGCAATTTGATAAGGGGAAGGGCTCAAGACTCTGTCCGGGTTAGTGTCTGAACATCTTAAGGGCTAAATTGGCCTTTTTTCAATTTTCTATGTAAAATGAGGAAAATTCGATATTTTTGGCCAACATTTGGGGCTTATCCCATCTCGTAGCCCCACCTGTGCCTACGGGCCTGCATCAAAAACGGAATACTGTTGCTACATGTAATGTCAAGTTTGTGTTGATAATTTAGATAAATATTCATGTAAAGTTTAGCTGAAGAATTGTTGAAAAACAGATTGAGACAAAGAAAAAATGTTGAATATCAAAATGTTTTCGTTTTGCCACCATGTTTCCTCAAACCTTTTTATAATGGATATCAAAATGATATAATGTTTTACAAACTGTTAACCCAGACAACTCATTAAGGCAGTCCATCAGTAATGAGATTCATGCGACGTCGGATCTTTTCTGACGACGCCGTAAATATTTTTAACATACGGTTACCCGTTCAACACGGACACGTTACGAGTTAAAAGAAATCGACACTTTCCATCACCGAATGTTTACGACATCACCCGAACAAATACGACATCGGGTAATGGATTTGGTTTCTTGGGGTTTCACGCAGTTTTCAACTACTAGGGTCATATCGCGGCGGACCGTGTAATGGAGTAGATCTATACTGTTGACAATTACCCTTTCGTCTCCTATGATTTCTTTTCTAGAAATATCAAATTTTTGCTTATGTAAACTCGGGAATAGGAGTATAAGGATTAAGATAACAACATTGAGAATATTTTACGAATTCAATGTGAATTTAAGAAAATTGACCATTTACTGTATTTCGAATCCTCTGTTTCCCGACCTTCAGTACTATCAGTACTTTGATTAGAAGCGTGGCCAATTTGGCCGTAGTTGTTATCATTTCGTTTTCTAGTCGATTGGGATCAATTCTTGGAAAAAATGAAAGGAATCCACAAATAATTCATATACATGTATCTGAGGAAGGAGCTAAGTAAGGCGATGTAGGCCTACATGCAACAAACCTTTTGAAACTTGACAGAGAAATAAAAGGTACTGCAAAATATTTTCCGGAATCGAGATTGTTTTTGTCCATTGTCGTTATCCATCCCATGATGCGCAATCTCCATCGTGTTAGTTGGAATATGAAAAACGAACATAGTCCTTTCATAGGTTTCCTGCTAACGTTATATAATGCTTTCAAAATCGAACAATTATTTTGGTTTGTTTGTTAACTTTGTTTATAGGTAGGGCAGCATGAAGAGAATTCGACCAGGTAAAGAATTGTTCTACAATAATTTCAATTTGTGCTAATTACAAATTTAACTTGCAACTATTATGAAATAACATAAAAAGAATAATACAAAAGAAAAAGAAAAAAATACCTGCGTTACTTGGTCGATTCCAACACCCTTCATGTCGATGTAGTAAAGGGTGTCTAACAGAGCATGGGCCTAATGAAAGAAAATATAATACGAATCGTCAGTGGGTGATCTAAACTTCGTAACTGCAGCTTGAAAAGCTGAAGTTATGAGTTTTTGATCTCTAACTGGCAAAATGTTTATTAATAGAATTAAGCAAAGGTACGACAATAAAGGATTTTGACAGCAAATCAGTTTGGTTTGACAATATGATTAATAAAAATTAGAATAATATGCACTTTTCAGAATTTTACAACAAAGAAAAGAAAGTGCTGCGCCAGGTTTAGTGTAATTGTTTAATTTGATGAAACAGGTGAATCGCCTTACAGAACGACAACAATTGCAAAAAATCTGCAGTAAATCTATTTAAAATTTTAAATATGTGCGAGATATTTGAAAATTGTTTGGACAGAGAAATTGTAAAAAAATGTCGTGGATTTTATGGACGTGGTAGAGGTCTTGAATTTTTGTTTGGTCGTGATTAACCTTTTAATCAGATGCTGTTTAACCCATTACCACACATTGACGCCTTTTGACTCCCTCACAAGATAAGGCGTGGGAAAACATTGCGGAAAATGAAGAAATTGCTTGTGATAAGCAATTTCTTCATTTTCCACAATGTTTTCCAGTCACAAGCAATTTCCACAATGTTTTCCAACCCAAAATCATCTTCGCAAGCCAAGGGTGACATCTACGACGTAACGTCGTTTCTGTATTCACCCTTGGCGGATTTAGTCCGATTTTCTTGGTCTCCTGGAAAGCGTTTTCATTGGTTCCAGCGAGGTCTCGCTGGAACCAATCAGATTGTCGACTGATACATTTGTTAGGAGTAACCAAATCATGACAACGGGCGGGAAAAAGCATTGCATTTGCAACTCAAAAAACGCGAAGATGGGCGATTTTTCCTACGAATTTCACTGCAATAGACAGGAATTCTCTAACTTTAATCGACGAATTATTATACTTTCGACAATTCGACCGAAAAAACAGCTAACTTTTACATAATCTGCACGACGTACGACGCGAAAGACAACGCGCGTTAATGACGTCATCAATAATGGACGTAAACAACCAGCAGAACAACCGATAGGCGGCGCTTCGCGATTTCAAAAAAATCGGACTAAATCCGCCAAGGGTGAATACAAACGTAGGTGGGTTCAACCTTGGCTAGCGAAGATGACCCAAAATGGAAATATTTTCAAAATTTCATCAACTTGAAATTGTCGTCTGCAACGTCTTTCAAATTGGAACAGTCCAATAGCCAACTTCACAGAGGTCAAAATGTTGTCGTTTGGGAAAGGGTTAAAAAAAATTCACTACACCAAGATAATTCCTAGTGTTTTTCGTCTTCTCTGCTGCAAACCACTTTCAACTCAGTCACGTTTTTAACAAGGCTATGGTAGATTCTCGTTTGTACGTTTGTTTAAAAAAACTTAATGTTGTTATCTTCTGATTTCAAAACAAAAAGGTGTTTAAAGAATAACGAAACCGCTTACCCTGTCGTTCACAAGGGCAGCAAATGTCGTCAACAGACCCAATATAACAAGCGCAGACGACAACCAAAATACGTAGAGAAACATGCTGTAGCCATCAATGTCCGGAGTCTTGACCGTTTTATACAGGGTGATACATAATAATCCCAGATTAAATACACAGGACGAGGCAAAATACCAGCCCATGTCTGCGTCCAGAGCGCTCACAATGTCACACAGCTTCAGATGTAACACACGCATACGATGGATGTCTTTTGGAATGCTACATGCATTTCCACAGAATTCACGTTTCAAGTAATCGTTGAATGAGTTGAAAGCTTGTCTTACCATATTACACATGCTAATCGAGTAAATCCACGGAAAAATCCACATAAGTGTTGCGACTAGTTCGGCGAAGAAAAACAGTGAGAGAGATAAGGAATTTGGTGGAAAAGGCATCGTGTAGAAAGCGCGGCTTTGATCGCGAACAGCGCATTGCAAGGCAATGCCCAACACATTTACTATCGCGATTAGACAGCCAATCACTGACCATATATTTACATGCCTCTTTACTTTCAACATTGGCCAATCTATTCCGTGTTGGTTATACTCTTGAAGAATTTCGTCAAACTTTTTGAAGGCGTCCTCCTGGTTTCCGACTCTGGTGCTTGTACTTTTGAAATGAACGAGGAAATTACACATGCATAGACAGACCCATGAGACGTGTAACCCATTGATGATAACCTGGGAAGCGTCCAGGTAGAAAAATGCATAGACACATTTCCCTATAGCAAGAATCACCACTAATAACAAGGACAGTCGGAATATATAAGATAACAAAACTTTCAGAACAGAACCTTTCACATTATTGTTAACCTTATTGAAATCGTAGCATCCAGACATGGATAACAGGATTAAAATAGACGTCAGACACCACTTTGTTGCACTTGTTTCCCGCTCAGTGGTTTGCTTATCTTTACCATTCTCTGGTTCGTGATTGTCGTGGGTATCTGCTTCTTCATCCATTAATATTTCCTCTATAAGTTTAGGTTTGCTGTTGTATGTAGCATGTCCATTATATTCTTCGATACCGCGTGTTATGGTGATAATCTGTTTGGTATTAGTCATGTTAAATCTAAGTAGGCCTATGAGTATAATATTATTATCTGTAAATATGCCAACCATGAAAGTTAAATCGAAATAATGGAGTACTTAGTAGGCTACATGTTTTGCGAAACTTGTGACAATTCAAAGATTTTCATGTAAAGTTACATTTGTACTTTTTTGAAAACAGTTAAAGTATTCAATGGCAATCAGGATTCTTTGTACACAATGAATAACCAATGTAACTTGTGACGTGACTTTTTGGTCTAGGTGGAGAATTATTATAAGGAAAACCCTCTATATTGTTGTAAGACCTTCGCCAATTACTTTCCTTGTGGTTATCGTATCGTTGCAACACATGGACGAGAGTAGCCTGGGTCCAGTTGTCAATATGTATACAATTTGGTCGATAAGATAGCGCACAACTAATCAATACTGTTACATATTGCGGCACCCGTTTTTGATCGTGTTGATATTTAGACGGGAGAAAGTAAAGAGGGAAAAGGGATCAGACTGGACCCCAGTCTAGGACGAGAGCCATGCTTGTTGAATTCTTGATCATCTGTTTGCAGGGATTTTACAATTTAGCAGGAACAATTTCATTAAATTTCTATGATTTTTTTGTCAAACGCACGTCAACGTATGGTTTCAACTTTCAAGCATTAAACAAGGACGACTTTCCTTAGTGGGTTGTAGCGATACAACAGACGTACAGACGTAATATGAGGTTATTTAACATGTCTTTGTACAATACTGAATTCTATTGGATGAATACTTTGCAGAACGAGGCTATATTTGGACGAGCCGATAGGCGAGTCTAAATATAGACTTGTTCTGCAAAGTATGAATCCAATAGAATTCGGTATTGTACAAAGACATGTTAAATGACCTCTTTATTTCACATCATTTTTTTTTCAAACAAAACATGACAAAGATTAATTTTGTATAAAAATTAAGATCTAGATCTAATTACTTTTAAATAGAATTCCAACGTGAAATAAAAAAGGAAGAAAAACAACATAGGCCTATGTCATGAAAAAAATGTAGGCTACATGTACATTTCTAACACTGTAAATATACAGGGCATCTGACATTTAATCTATTTTTATCGATTTATGTTTGTCTCAAAAGATTGAATAGACCGTCATATGATGGTGTGAAATGTACATGAAATTTGTCATATAAACTATCATGCCATGCGTAAATAAACAATGAAAACATTGACAGAAAAGGAGAAATTGCTGATAAACGGCAAATCTCCTTTTCTCCTAGAACTTTTTTGTCAAGCCTTATAATGGATATCAAATCCAGGTCTTGTTTGGGAAAGGGTTAAGTGTAATTTGTATCATTGCTGCAAATTAAATGCGCTACAATTCATAAATGTTTTGAAATGAAAATCTCTTTCGTGTTTTTAAAATCATTTTCTCCTTTTGCCTTAATGTATTCCCAATGTGTGTGTGGTTTTTTTTCAATCACAGAATCAAAGTTATGTCTTGTTTAGGACAGTGAATTCAAAATATCATGTTGAAACAAACATTCAACTCTAATGCACAATTTTGCTTTTGCAGACGAGATCTCTACTAAGGGAGATTACTCTTCGATGCGAATATGGATATTTTGTACGGCAGCCTCGATTTGGGAAAAATCCATATTTGTACGGTTCAATCGATATTTGTAGGGTTCAAATGAGTGCAATGCATATTTGGACAGTTCAACCGGTGCATCGTACAAATATCGATTTTGCCGCTTTGGAGTATCGAGAATCCCGTGCGTTCACGCAATTATCTCGTGCGTACAATACGGCTCTAGGTATTGTATACTCACGTGGTACGAATGGGACGATTTCATTGGTTTACTAATGTAGGGTGTGAAATAATGAAGGTTATTGACAAGAGTCTTAGCCAAATCGAGAGGTATTTCCCAAGCTTTTCTCCATCACAGATCGAATCGTGGCGTCTTGAGTCACGTTCACATAGTATATATCGTTTGTGATATAAATGAAAGAGGTAAAGAGTGAGAGAACGGTTCGAGTTAGAGACATTTGAGATAAAAAAAATATATAATCATCAAGAAAGAGAGTATACATGTATATTTTCAATTAATATACTCCTCACAAAAAGTTAAGCAACACAAATAATTTTCTCAATATTCTTTTTATCCTCACGGAATATTTTGCACAAATTTGTTATTCGGACAGCTACATCTATGTTAAAACACAATGAAAAGAATATTCAATGTTATTGTATCCAAAAACGGCGATCACGTGATATGAACACACTCACCCCCAAAACATGCATGCAAAACGTGTCGCATATACAGATTCCAAACTTGGCATTAGCACCGTATTTGCCTAACAATGTGCCAATTTGACATCTTTGATGTCATTAACATTTGGATCATGCCAAAAGGTCACTTGCTGTCAAATTAAGTTGCACAGATTGTTGCAATGCTACAGGGTGGGGCAACACAGACTGTTGCTGTCATTCACTTTATTTCTTATCGCAGTATTGTCTCAAAAGCAAAAACCTGGTACAATCAAACTGGACTGATGACAGAGAGACCACGTTCAGGTCGTCTAAGAGTAACAACACGTCGTGAAGACCGTTATGTTGCAACCTTTACCCGTAGGAACAGGCACACAACGGCCAGATCGCTGCAAATTGCCCCCAGAAGGTATCAGGAAACAGACTATCCACCCAAACAGTGAGGACAATGCTTCACATAGAAGGTCTAAGGTCTGGGAGATCACTTCAACGGATCAAACTTCCCCAAAAATCATCAACGGCAAAGATTGATATCGGTACATCAACATCGAAACTGGGGGTACTCGTTGGCGTCATATACTCTTAACGGACGAGTCAAGAGTATGCATTGATTCATTCTGGCATGACACGTGTTTGGAGAAACGGTAATGAACAGTTTGCCGACTGTACCATCGCTGAACAAGACCAGTATGGACGTTGGAGTTTGATGGTCTGGAGAGGCATCAGAGTTGGCAACAGAACAGAGTTGATTGTCATCAGAAGAGGTATCAGGACTTGTGTAGGGTACATGAACGAGATGTTGCGCCTGTTATCATCCTTTTGACACATTAAACAGATCCCAATGTTATGTTAATGGATGGTGATGTCCGTCCTCATTATTCTGGGATTGTGACTGAAGTTCTATGGGGCAACAACATCAGACATAATGACTGGCCTGCTAGGTCTCTGGACCTAAATCCAATAGAACACGATTGGAACAGTCTCGAAAGGCGTGTTCATGGTCGGCTTGTTCGCCCACAGACTCTGGATGAACTGCAACAGGTTTTGCAGACAGAATGGAGGAACAAGGCACAACGGACATTAGACAGAATAATCTTGTTGGTACCAAGGTGTGATCGTGAGTGTGTTGAATCTCATGGGGGCCATACCAGGTACTAGACTCCAAATCATTGACTGAAGTGGCCGGAAAACGACTTTTTACACAGTCTGAACTGCTGATGAGTGACATTTTGCATCATTGTTTCGTCTTGACGCTTTTCAAGGATTTGTAACTTTGTTACTGTTTGATGATTTTCCCAATCATTTAACGTAATTTGTGTGATAAGACCCCAACTTTGTATTGTACAAAACATAGATCATGAGTTGTGATAAAACACATTTGAGAGAGAAAATTATCTTTGTTGCTTAACTTTTTGTGAGGAGTATATTAGAAACGCCATTTGCCATTTAAAGGGACATAACATTCCGATTTCATTTTTTTAAAAGTATGTCTTGATACAAACATTGGTTATTCTAATGCGTGGAAACGCTATCAGTTTTTTGAAAGCGAAAAATACGCCTTTAAAGTTGAGACAGAAATGACAAATTCCGTATAAATCTGAACGGTTGTCCACAACAATTTGTTTTATTTCAGCACAAAAATATATATTTCTCGTAAACGATTCAATAATTTGGCTTGAAATTTTCAGAATTTTCATTATAAAATCTGCTTTTTCAGATAAAAATAAATGTAAATTCATGATAAATACATGTGAAACGTCACTTTAGTATGAAATGTGAAACCACTTCAAAACATGAAATTATAAGAAAAATATATCCAAGATAACTTACTTCTTCACTTAACCACTAGTCAACATCTAAATCGCTGTTACAAAATAACTTATTTCGTAAAAACGAGGTATTTCATACAGCAAAACCCACATGAATTAATCTTTTCCCAAACAAGACCTGGTTTTGACGTCCATGTTCGAAGAGGCTTGTGAACACATGGCGACTAAATGAGAAATTGCTCATAATAAGCAATTTCTCAGTTTGTCCCAATATTTTCTTTGTTATTTCACAAACAAATCCTTTTTTATCAACGCTCATTTGTTGCCTACAGCAGCTTTCAATTTGGACTAATCTAAAATTGTGTAGTGTAAGGTAATGGTTAAGTTAACGCTGTGACGCGTATTTAATATGCATAATTGATGGTAAGGGATAAATGAGGCTTTTTCCTGATCAAGTTTGAAGCCATTAGTCTAGTCGATTAATCTTTTCCCGAACGACAAAATTTCTAACATGTCGAATATCAATGCCACTGCAGACGACAAAATAAGTGTGCCAAAATGTAGAATATTCAGATGGTTTGACACACTGTGCGAAAATTAATAAGTACTGGTCGTAAGCTTTTCTTTTTTACTTTGTGCGTTTTATAAAATGTAATGTCATAAAAATCAGGATTAATTTGATAAAGTATAAAGGTCGTTTGATGCAAATTAGTAAATGTATCCTTAATTGCAATGAATTTTGTGCTCAAAATAGACTTGGTAGACTGTTGTATTTCGATAAACCGTCGGTGTTGTTATATAATCTCGTGACTACGGCTTGTATCAAGCCGTAGTTTCGAGATTTTATAACAACACCCACGAAATACAATTGTTTGTCCGAAATTACGTCACAACTAACCGGATAAAATCGTTCCATATTGGAGGTAAGAGAACTGGTGTCACGGCAATATAGCTACCCTGTTCTGAAACCCATTCCCAAACAAGTCCTTATTTTAACGACCTTACAGCGTGCTAGTTTAGAAAGTACACTACTCAAAACTTATAAGTACTCCGAGTATATCATAGAGCATATCTCTGGACAGGCATAACATATCTTAACCAAATTGCAAACAGCACCACTTTAACCATATTGCCATCTTATAGTGAATTTTCATTAACTTCACGACAAAATGCATTAAACAAGAAGCAGCTAACGGAGACCACTGTTGGCAGCAAAAGTCACAAAGTCAATATACCGTATGTTCCTTGTTCGCTCACACAATAGCATGGCATCAGAAACGCACAGACATTTCGTAATTTAAGTTCTGAAATACGAGTATGCTGTAGGGATATCTTTTTTCATATTCTAGACGTCGGTGTAAGGTTCCCTATGCTTGCTAAACATTTGTGTCAGATCATCCTAATACGGGACAGTAAAGTGTGAGTGGTCTGTAAAACACTTTTTCAGAATCAGCCAATCTAATGAATCCTTGCCAACTGAACATGAACATGTTAATTGTGAGGTCATGGTCTTTGCGTCTTGTACATAGACAAGATGTATTTAGCCATTATCGGATAGTCTGGACACTGAATGGCCTCCCTTGAAGGCATAGTGTATCCTTTTCTGTGACGGCCACTGGACCCATCAGCTCACGTAGCCGAGACAGAATAATGTTACGGTTCTAATTCCGGTTTGTTGTCCTGCCACATGGTTGTCTTGGAAGGTTGGTAGTGCTTCCGTTTGTTTGTACTCGGCGATAAGTTGGTTGACAGCAATTGCATGTACATTTATGATATGGGTTGCATTTGTTTTGAAAAATGACACAAATGTAACAGAAAGGTTGATGTTCGACGATAATGAACGCCATTTTGTATTAAATGTGTATAGAGCGATTGGAAAAGTAGGTATTTATAGAAAATTGCCTATGCTTGAATTGCATCACCTTGTAAAACACAAATTGTTATGGATCGTTTTTGTAGAAATTTTCCAAACATTTTGTGTTTTTATGTTTGACACGTTGACCCATAAAAGAATAAATTGTAAATTAAGCACGTGGGATTCATATATGAAACGCGTGAGGTATACTTCGATTTTCTTTAGTTGACCGGAAGTTACCATTTTGCACAATAATTTTGCAAAATTAAAATGATATCGGTCAAGTAATGAAGCCAGGAAAATATATCGACTTTTGATATTCTTTTATCGAGGAAAATTTTATGCATAATAGAAAACGGAGTACTTATAAGTTTGGTTAAGTATATTTCCCCAATGATTAGATATGAAACACTCCGTGCAACTTCGGCGTAATCGGAGGCAAGGAGATTGGCTGTGTTACCCTCGTCAATTTTTGTTATCACGGAAAACGCCGAATATGGAGGCGGAATTGCAATTTTTTTGTATCTAATGATTGGTAGAATACTTTGATCTTTACTCTGAAAAAATGTGTTTGTTAATTGCAATTGCTTTGTATCTAATGATTGGTAGAATACTTTAATCTTTACTCTGAAAAATGTGTTTATTAGTTGCAATTGCTTTGTATCTAATGATTGGTAGAATACTTTAATCTTTACTCTGAAAAAATGTGTTTATTAATTGCTTTGTATCTCATGATTGGTAGAATACTTTAATGTTTACTATGAAAAAATGTGTTTATTAATTGCAATTGCTTTGTATCTAATGATTGGTAGAATACTTTAATCTTTACTAGGAAAAATGTGTTTATTAATTACAATTGCTTTGTATCTAATGATTGGTAGAATACTAGTACTTTAATCTTTACTAGGAAAAATGTGTTCGTTTACTATTGTTTGAGATGTTTTGCTTTCAGTACCGTGTCTTTGCTTCAGTTTTAACGTATCACATCCACCAATAGATGTCAAACACTTCGTGCAATTTCGTTTCCATCTTCGGCGTTATTTGTGCCAACGATTTTTTTTAAATCGAATAACCTCGTCATTCTTCGTTGCTACGTACGTCGTCCAAGCGTTTAGTATCTAATGATAGGTGGTCTATTATATCTTAATTTGGACCATCGTTTAGCAAATGTTTAATGCATTATCTCCGAATAGCAAATAGGTAAAGAACATCTAATAGATGAGGTTATGCTGCCATTATTTATCATTTAAAAGTCTATATTACAAAATGGACCACTTTAGATACAAACCTATATTCAATTAATGCATTAACCCTTTCCAAAACGAGACAATTTTAGGGTGGTCATATTCGAAAAGCTGTTGCAGACGACAAAAATTGATGATGATCAAGCTTGGATTTGTGCACAATATATAGCTGAGAAAATATTGAGACAAAAGGAGAAACTGCTGGTTATCAGCAGTTTCTTCTTTTGTCTCAATGTTTTCCCAAGCCTTTTGTATTAGGGATGTCAAAACTAAATCTTGTTTGGGGAAGGGTTAATAGCCATCTCCCATTAGACACATTTAGGGTGAGAAATAATGTTCATAAAGAACAAATCAAACCATAAAATAATCAGTCGATCTCTATTTACGCAACCATAACCCTTTCCGAACCGACAGTAATATTGTAAGCATATGTCTATTTTACTTGGTGTTGCCTAATTTGAAATAAACTGACACGATTTATGAAATAAACTGACACGATTTATGAAATAAACTGACACGATTTAACAACGCAAAAATGTGCTTTTACAGATGGTATCTACTACAGTCTACACAACCGATGTATCGCCATGTATAATTATAAATGTTACAATTGTTAACATAACAAGACAGAAAATGACCTTTAAAGCCATGAATAATACATGAATGGACGTCAGATTATGCCAAAATGCACGTTAAGTCAAGAGCCTGAATCGAGCAGGACGACGACAGCGAACCCCCGTGTTTTCACAGGCGATTCATCACCGTGTCACGATGTATAGGCCGCCCGCGATTACCTACCATAGAATTTGCTGTAGACTGAGCCGTCACAAATCTGTTGCGTTAGTGACGTTGACGTATACATTTGTGTTGACGTACAGTTGTTACACTCGGCTGATCGGGACGAGGGTGGTCTGTAAATGTTCCCGTGTCGTTTACACGTCTCATTAATCGTGGAACTATCGATTTGGTTACATTAAAGCGTCTAGCTACCTTCATTTGCGAAACACCGCCAACCAAAACCCCAAAACTCGGTTTCTTTTTCCAAAAGTAAGCCTGAGCATTTTGTACACAAACTTTTTTCGTAGTTCTCGTATGTTTTCAATAAGTAAATCAAAGTGGCAACTTGTACACAGAAAATCTTAGTGATTAAACACGTGGCCAGAATGCATGAGATACACGAGCATTTAGTGATGGGCGGTTCAGATGTCCGGATATGCTACAGAAAACACGACAAAATGGCCGGGGCATGAAGTATTTACATTACCTCATACATGTCCCCAAATATGGTGCCGATCGAGGCAATAAGAATGGAATGGTTAATGAAAACGTGCTTTGCGTTTTTAAATCGTGTCAGTTTATGTTGAAGACGATAAAAATAAAAAAAAACGCTGATAAAGATCTGATTTATATACAATATCGTACAGAAAATATAATTTTCTTCTCTTGACTCGGTGTATTTCTAATCCTTTTCTTTCAGAGACGTGTGAGTTACATAACTTTGTTTTGAAAAAAAAGTAACAGCAACAAATATCGAATCGTTGCATTAGATGCAGTTTTGCCGATATTTCTACATCATTGAATTTGGACAATTCTAAAATTGTGCCGTCTGGTAATGTTTAAACAACAACACCTGAAATACCGCCCTCTAGAGTGTGTATAGGACTGCAAAATACGTCAGGAATACTCCAACTATCTGCAAAATAGGGAAACAGCAAATAGAATTAAAGCCTTTCCAAACGACAAGATTTTGAGTTGGTCCAATTTCAAAGATGTTGCAGACGACAATTAAAAATGAATGAAACCTACAATTTCTTAGTATTTTTGTGTAGAAAACATTGTGTGAAATGAAGAAATTGCTTGTGACAAGCAATTTCTTCATTTTCCACTTTGTTTTCCAAAGCCTTAATCTTGTAGAGAGTCAAAAAGAGTCATTGTGAAGGAATGGGTTAAATCCTTTCCAAACGACAAGAATTAATGAGGCGGGATCTGGAAAAACGTCCCTTATAGAATTGGAGACAGCCTTTCATTAAAGCATGTAATTGTGCATGTACATGTGATGGTTCTAATGGTTTCACATGTGCAAGGTTAGAACCAACGCATGCAAACTTATACAAAGATTATGAACTTCTTTTCTTTGAATATAAACAAAGGTTAAATATCGCGACTTGACTATAATATGAAGTCTGTTTTGTGACAAAAAAAAACCAACAACACTAACATTAAGGTATCCAACCTCTCAAAACACCAAAGAGCCAGGGGCGAAATTTGAAAAATGCCAGTAATTCCTAAACTGTGTTACATTTCCTTTCCAAATACAAACATATGCATTTTTACTGTTTAGAATTTTGAATTGATGCATACTTATGGAAATATTTGACACACATTTTAAAAATTACCTCCCTTGCATATGAATATGGCGTAAAATAATATTTGAAAATGATTTTCTTGTTGAAGCATAATCTTGATATCCGGCACGGTAAATCAACTTATGTGAAGTACATTTACAAGCCCATGTAATTTGATACATTTCCTATGGCTAGAAAGTGTGTGTGTGGGGGGGGGGGGGAGTTAAGGGTCTGTAAATTGACACTGAACTTTATGTACAGCTAAAGAGCACAGGTGGGCAAAAAACGTTAGTTTCAAACATGTAATTTGATACATTTCGTATGGCTAGAAAGTGGGGGGGGGGGGGTTAAAGGGTCTGTAAACCAAAATTGACACTGAACTTTATGCACAACTAAAGTGCAGAGGTGGGCAAAAAACGTTAGTTTCAAAAAAGTGTTAACTTAAGTGCTCTGGAACATTAAGCTGAGATATAATGCATAACATATAATTATGAAATGACATCGCTTTTGCTATTATTTCTTAATCACATAAACTAAATGACTTTGCCGAAAAAACATTGTCTCTTGATGAAATTTGTGCAGTATTGATGCACAGATAAAATTGATAAGGAAATAAAATTTATAAAGTAAGTATTGACAATTTGTGGTAAAAAAATTAAATAAGTTTTTACTAAAAATAAGCATGGAATGTCCATTCAGGGCTTCCGTAGCATATTTTTTTTTTTTATTTTTTATTTATTTATTTTTTTTTTTTATTTTTAAACTCTTTCCCAATCACCAATATTCTTGACTATTCCAATATTAGAAGCTAAAAAAACGACAGAATGAATATTCTTAAAGATAGGTTTTATGTACGATTTAGCACAAAAATATACTATGAGATAAAAATATAGATAAAAAAGTAGTAAATTACTAGCATTTTCCCCCATTTTTTCCTAGAAATTCATTTTTATTCAATGTTGTTTCGTTTGCAACTCCGTTCATACTTAACTTGTTGATTTTGTCGTTTTGGAAAAGAGTGAATGTATTGAATTAATCATTACATACTAACCACTTTGTTCAAGTTCAACCGGATGACATATGTAAATTGACATGAGTATACCTTCGTCAATTTCCGTTGCAACGGATGACGCCCGAATAAATGCAAAGTGTTTGGTATACAATGTGTATGTAATGGTGGATGGATTACCTTAATCTAGAGCTTACCGTCAGAATGAACTCCTTTGTAATCGTCAACAAACCACAGGTTGTAAAACCAACTTGGGTACCCGTTAATTTGGACAGGAACAGATTCAACTGAAATTGAACAACAGAAATATGTAATGTTATAAATTTCAATATAAATGACAATAGTACCGAGTCATTTTATGAGACATGTATTAATTAACATTTTCGCAAAATAGTTCGATTTTCAGCGTGCTCGGACCTACTCTCTTAAGAACAGAGCACATCATCTCTTCATTCCATTTCGATAGAATGAGCTCTGTTCTCGCGGGGTCATTTCACGTCTAATCTCTGGACCTTGGCGGGATTTCGGTATCCAACCGTTGCCAATACACTGCAAAACAATTGAAATTTCTGATACAAGTTTCCATTGGCTGACGCTTCAAATTACCGGCTTCAGCCAAAAATAGAAGCGACGTAATGTATACGTAATCAAACAAGATAAAGCCGAATGATTTTGATTCGATAATTCAAACGTTAACGGCTTCAGCCAAAAATAGAAGCGACGTAATGTATACGTAATGATCGTGCAAGATAAAACTGACTGATTTTGATTCGATGATTCAAATGATGTGCTACAATTAGATTATGACGACCAAATAGGCTGTTGGAGTATCAAAAACGGAAGAAGTCACATTTGATGGTTAATCAATAGACCTCGGCTTTGGAGAGTAGCTCGGACCAGAAAGTTCTGAGCTATCTTGAATTAATCAAAATTGCTGTTTTATGCTTTGTTTTCACTCTAACAACCATAAATTAATATTGAACTATCAAGGCCAAAATTGAATACAAGTATGTTGGTGACCATAAGAGCTTGCATGTGGGTTATTTTCAGCTTGATGCCGATCTCTCATTTTCAGTTATGTATACCCATGAATTTGATAAAATCGCCGTGTTCAACTTCGTTTCCACTCTAGCAGCCCTATATATTGACTATTCAAGACAAAATTTTGACAAAATGTTTGTGGTCATAAGATCCTGAGTGAGTGTGATTTTCAGCTTGATCAAAATGCAACATGCTGAGTTTTGTGCCCCTGTGCTTTAATTCTCCTCATTATCCTCTTCTATATATCGAATGGCGGATATTTCCGCTAGCGGTTCATTGGAGACTGGGCGTGGCTATGTATTGACGCCAAATAAACTAGCCGGCAGCTCGTTTATGCGAAATATAGCGGCGATATTTTTAAAATATGCTGCAATTTCATTGGTCCAAAAAGTAGGTCGAACACTAGGAAATAATACGAAAACAAAATACCTGTGTTACTTGGTCGATTCCAACATCCTTCATGTCGATGTAGTAAAGAGTGTCTAACAGAGCATGGGCCTAGATAAAGAAAAGAAAATACAAGTTGTCAGTGAGAGGTCAAAACCTCGTAAGTACATCTTAACCCATTACCAGACGACAAAATTTTGGGATAGTCCAAATTGAAAGAAGTTGCAGACGACATTTTCAATTTCATGAAATTCTAAAATTGTATACTTTTTTGGATAGAAAACATTGTAGGAAATGAAGAAATTGCTTGTCACGAGCAATTTCTTAATTTTCCACAACGTTTTCCAATGGATTTATCTAATGGGGAGTCAAAAGGCGTCACTATGTGGTAATGGGTAAAAAATGGATAGTAGAATAGTTTATTTAAAGCGTATCCTTCTTTTCTCTAAATGTATATTTTACAGGGACTTAAAAATACGGCATTGCTTTTGGAAAAGTGTAAAAAACGACACCAAAATATCAAAATCATTTGATTCGCCAATTATCTATTCTCCTAACAAATATCATTCTTGGTTAAACTGTATGTTTATAAAGATCGGTCTACATTTCGCCAGCTGCTTTTGAAAACCCCGCGCGTGTTATTAAAAGCTGTAGCTACGACATTTTCTGCCGTTACGAGGTTTTCGTTGAAAAGCATTGAGATCATTGTCGCTCCTCAACAAAAACCTCGTATCTGCAGCTTATTTCAAGGTTTTCGTTGAAAGGCATTGAGATATGATGGATGGCAAACTTGTGTCCAAGCAGACAACACGGTGGATAATCACGTGACACAGAATTTCAGAAAATCAGCAATAGTTTTGTTAATACATGGCCAATTTCAATTCGGTTTAAAGCAGAGAAGGGAAGAAAATACCAGAAATAAGCTGTATGTAGTGGATTTTTTAAAAATCAACTGATGAAAAAGTTATTGAAGATAAACCAAAAGTTCGGTTTATCTTCAATAACTTTTTTATCAGTTGATTTTTCAAAAATCCAACGCGTTCATCTAGTGCGTGACATCTGTCCACCTTCTCTGCTTCAACCCGAATTCAAATCGGTCAAGTATTAACAAAATTATTGAAGATTTTCTGAAATTGTTGCATCACGTGATTATCCACCGTGGACAATCCAATATAAACGTCTAATAGGCCTACTCATTATTTTCCTTATTTAAAAATGTGATTCCATATGCCAAAGAAGACTATTAATTGAACAAGTACGTGTTCGCCTTTAGTTTCAGAGAAAGATTCCCTATTTTCTTTTGTCTTTTTTCATATCGAGACAAATGAAATGTTAAAAAATAACGAAACGCTTACCCTGTCGTTTACAAGGGCAGCAAACGTCGTCAACAGACCCAATATAACAAGCGCAGACGACAGCCAAAATACGTAGAGAAACATGCTGTAACCATCAATTTCCTGAGTCTTGACCATTTTATACAGGGTGATACATAATAATTCTAGATTAAACACACAGGACGAAGCAAAATACCAGCCCATGTCCGCGTCCAGAGCGCTCACAATGTCACAGAGCTTCAGATGTAACACACGCATTCGGTGGATGTCTTTTGGAATGCTACATGCATTTCCACAGAATTCACGTTTCAAGTAATCGTTGAATGAGTTGAAAGCTTGTCTTACCATATTACACATGATTATTGAGTAAATCCACGGAAAGATCCACATAAGTGAAGCGACTAGTTCGGCGATGAAAAACAGTGAGAGAGATAGTGCATTTGGTGGAAACGGCGTTGTGAAGAAAGTCCGACTTTGGTCGCGAAAAGCGCATTGTAGGGCAATACCCAACATATTTACTGATGCCATTAAGCACCCAGTTACTGACCAGATAGTCACGTGCCTCTTTGCTTTCAACATAGGCCAGTCTATTCCTTGTTGGTCAAACTCTTCAAGAATTACGTCAAACTTTTTGAAAGCATCTTCCTGATTTCCGACCTTGACGCTTGTACTTTTTAAATGAACGAGAAAATTACACGTGCATAGACAGAGCCATGACACATATAATCCATTTAGAATAAGCTGGGAAGCATCGAGGAAGAAAAATGCGTAGACAAATTTCCCTATAGCAAGAATCATCACTAATAACAGGGACAGTCTGAAAATATATGACAACACGACTTTTGGAGCAGAACCTTTTATCTGTCTGCTAACATTTAACTTGTTGAAATCGTAGCATCCAGACAAGGATATCAGGATTAAAATAGACTTCAGACACCACTTTGTTGAACTTGTTTCCCGCTCACTAGTTTGGTTATCTTTACCACTCTCTGCTTCGTGATTGTTATGAGTATCTGATTCTTCATCCATTAATATTTTCTCCATGACTTTAGGTTTGCTGTTGTATGTAGCATGTCCATTGTGTTCCTGGATACCATGAGTTATGGTAATAATCTGTTTGGTGTTAGTCATGCTTAATCTATGTACTTGTATATCTGTAAAAATGCCAAACATAATGTTAAATTAAAATCGAAATAATGGAGTACATGTATAATGCAAAACTTGTGTCATCTTTATTTCTTCAAAAACCACAATACTTTTCAATGGCCAACGGAATTCATTGCTACACACGGTGTATAACCCACGTGACTTGCGACGTGACAAACTGGTCTGGGCGGAGAAAAATTTGGGTAATGCCTTTTGGTTGGGATAAGACACATTTACTTTAGCCTGTTGTATGCTTCACCATCGGCTGGCATGACGAGAATCCTGAAAGAAGTTGGGATATTTGGCTTGCGTGATTTCATTTAAATCGTTCTGATCTATATAAGGTACATGTAGGCCTATTCCTCTCATACTAGTCAATCTTACAGGACCAAGTACATCATATTTCTAGGATTTGTTCTTGTCAAATGCAAATCGTAACAACAGATGGTAAATAATTCAACAAAGACGACCTTAGAGAGACGACAAAGAGGCGAATCTCAGTGATAATAAAACAATAGATAGATCGATAGATAGATCGATAGATCGATAGATAGATAGATAGATAGATAGATAGATAGATAGATAGATAGATAGATAGATAGATAGATAGATAGATAGATAGATAGATAGATAGATAGATAGATAGATAGATAGATAGATAGATAGATAGATAGATAGATAGATAGATAGATAGATAGATTTGTTTCAGCATTAATCAAAACAGGTATAACAACACATACATAGCACAATGTTTAACAATGATAAGATATATATATTAATTTGTATAAATAAATAAAAATTCATCAGATGATTATTTAATGTAGTGTTATGAACTATGTCAGTTTCATCAATGCTAAGGATAACACAAGAAAGAGAAATAAATCCCTTATTTCCATTGTGGTCCTTCATATTGATGGCCTGACATAGAGAGGCATGAAATGAATCAAATACTGTGGTGACGTTAAAAGGATTTCAAACACATGAACACACTAAAACATTAAAACTGATACTATCCATCAAGATAAAAGATAATTGTATTGTTTTTAGGGAGATAATTCTAAAAAAACGAATATTGCTGCACACTTATCACAGAATTATATCACAGTGGGTTGAAAAAAGGACCTATGCAAGAAAAGTAATTGACAAGTTATACTGAAATAAGGCAAGATAAACAATTCAACTCCTTATATTATTTTTCTAAAAAGTGGTCTTTTACAGCTCTCTTAAACATGTTCAAATTTGACAACTGTCTGATAGTAGGTGGTAGCATGTTCCAAAGTTTAATCCCTATATATGAGAAAGACTCGAGTACAAAACCTTTTACCTTGGGAGGCACAAAAGATCCATATTTGGAAGATCTTGTACTGTATGAATGAACTGAATCCTGTGTAATAAAATGTTGCTTCATATAGTGAGGACTAAGACCATTTTTAATTCTATAAAGATGACATAGTGTTATTTGCTCAACCCGTCTTGAAACTGGTAACCAGGATAGGGTTTTAAAATGGTGAATATCTATGTGAGTCATTTGATCTAATAAATCAATCAACTTATTTTGAGTGACCTGTAGTTTGTCTTTCCAAAATTTTGTTAGACCATGATACCAAAAGCTGCACGCATAATCAAAATGACACTGAATAAGTGCTGAAACTAAAAGTTTTTTGTATGATCAGTAAGTTAATCCTGTTTTCTATAAAACTACAATCGGGTCACTTTAGAGTCAAAACAGGAAGTGACGTCATCAGCGTCCCCTCGACGTAAATGACTCATAGCGTCCTCCTAATAGAGAAGGGAGAACTAGAAGTGACGTCATCCACGTCCCTACGTCTCCCTTCCAACGTATATGACTCATAGCGTCTCTCACCCCTACAGAGTTGAAAATCGGAAATGGCTCATGGAGTGTCCTTATCGAAGTATTTCAGTATTTCAATTTCCGCACGTTATATAATCAAAGTACTGATAGTACTGAAGGTCGGGAAACAGAGGATTCGAAATACAGTAAATGGTCAATTTTCTTAAATTTACATTGAATTCGTAAAATATTCTCAATGTTGTTATCTGATTGCACATTAAAATTAATCCTTATACTCTTATTCCCGAGTTAACATAAGCAAAAATTTGATATTTCTAGAAAAGAAATCATAGGAGACGAAAGGGTAATTTTCAACAATATAGATCTACTCCATTACACGGTCCGCCGCGATATGACCCTAGTAGTTGAAAACTGCGTAAAACCCCAATAAACCAAATCCATTACACGATGTCGTATTTTTTCTGGTGATGTCGTAAACATTCGGTGATGGAAAGTGTCGATTTCTTTTAACCCGTAACGTGTCCGTGTTGAACGGGTAACCGTATGTTAAAAATATTTACGGCGTCGTCAGAAAAGATCCGACGTCGCATGAATCTCATTACGGATGGACTGCCTTAATGAATTGTCTGGGTTAACAGTTCCTAGTAGTTGAAAACTGCGTAAAACCCCAATAAACCAAATCCATTACACGATGTCGTATTTTTTCGGGTGATGTCGTAAACATTCGGTGATAGAAAGTGTCGATTTCTTTTAACCCGTAACGTGTCCGTGTTGAACGGGTAACCGTATGTTAAAAATATTTACGGCGTCGTCAGAAAAGACCCGACGTCGCATGAATCTCATTACGGATGGACTGCCTTAACGAATTGTCTGGGTTAACAGTTCCTAGTAGTTGAAAACTGCGTAAAACCCCAATAAACCAAATCCATTACACGATGTCGTATTTTTTCTGGTGATGTCGTAAACATTCGGTGATGGAAAGTGTCGATTTCTTTTAACCCGTAACGTGTCCGTGTTGAACGGGTAACCGTAGGTTAAAAATATTTACGGCGTCGTCAGAAAAGATCCGACGTCGCATGAATCTCATTACGGATGGACTGCCTTAATGAATTGTCTGGGTTAACAGTTTGTAAAACATTATATCATTTTGATATCCATTATAACAAGGTTTGAGGATACATTGTGGCAAAACGAAAACATTTTGATATTCAACATTTTTTCTTTGTCTCAATCTGTCTTTCAACAATTCTTCAGCTAAACTTTACATTAATATTTATCTAAATTATCAACACAAACTTGACATTACATGTAGCAACAGTATTCCGTTTTTTATGCAGGCCCGTAGGCACAGGTGGGGCTACGGGATGGGATAAGCCCCAAATGTTGGCCAAAAATATCGAATTTCCCTCATTTTACATAGAAAATTGAAGAAAAGCCCAATTAGCCCTTAAGATGTTCAGACACTAACCCGGACAGAGTTTTGAGCCCTTCCCCTTATCAAATTGCTTCCTACGGGCCTGAGAGCAGTTTTACATTCTACTGCTTAGGAAAGGTTAAACTTTGCACGATGAAAAATATTAATATTATGACGGGAAAATTTCTGAGCAAAATTCAGAATCAGGAATGAAGTTAAATTTAATATGGTTCACAAAAGTGGCATGAGAACTGACCAGATTTAGATAATTAAATTTACAATATAGCACATTGTAAATAATGGTAAAGGTTAGACCACAAACATTGATCAACAATTCTAATAATATGTGTGTTAAACTCAGGAATTTGAAAAAAGTGAGCTCGTATTTTCTGCACAAAAATCTAGATCTTGCTTTCTTTTTATTTTTACTGTCCTCTTTGCTTTTCGCATTAGCTTTCACTTTTGATTGTTCTTTCTGTCGTTTGTGAAAGAGATAACTCTATCACCCCTATCATCTGCAGAGACAGAGGCCTACAATTAACTCATAAATAGCCTATATCTCAAGCCCAGGTCGAAGAAAGATGATTAAATTCCTGTTAAACCTAAGCCTGGATTATTAAGGATGAATAAATTACGAAAATTACGTTGTATGTACTCAAGACGGCTCAAAGTCCGTCAACGCCGTTACGGTAACACTTTAGTTGGTCAAAGCATAGGAGACTAGCTTTACACCGCGAAGTGTTAACACGTGAGCGTATAACCCGATAAAATGCATGTGTTGTAAAATGCGATTGTGCGCATAGCAATTGAACAAGGAGAAGGACTCGACTAGAGTCAGGATATAAATAGATTTTCCATGAATCTACGAGTGCTTCACGGAAATGTCCGATTACACGAACTGTGTGGCGCAGTAATTTGGTGTTGAAATTCTCGTCTGCTCTAGTCTGCCACACCAGTTAGAATAGTTCGAATCAACCTTTCCGCCAAAAAGAGAAGTTGATAGTTTTCGCACTTATGAGCAAACTGCTGCATTGTTTTGATAAAACAATTAAGAAATGAAAGTCTTTACGATGATTATGTAATTTGAGTAATTTTGAATTGTTCATAGGTAGGTCTACTTTTTCGGCGGACTCAGACATTTTGAACGACTATGCGGTGACCAAATTATATCGAAAACCTCGTATCTGCAGATTAAAACAAGCGGCAGATACGAGATTTTCGTAGAAAAGCGTTAGAAGCGTTGGATCGCTATAGGACGTGAAAATCTCAAAGAGATTTCCCGACCTAAAAACGTTGAGGGAAATATTTAGAGATTATTACACGGCTGATGAGGGCCGGAGAGTGATATCGGCCCGCAACCGCGATATCTGCCCCGAGGCCTTTAGGCCGAGGGCAGATATCAAGGTCAGGGCCGATATCACTCTCCGGCACGAATCAGCCGTGTAATAATCTGTATATTGCATTCTTTTTGCAAAATAACCTTCATTCGATGAATAAATCTTACCTTTCAATAAAGTTTCCACAAACGTTCCAGTTGAAATAAAGTCAACTTTATGCATTTTTTTACATTAATCGCACTCGAAGTGAATAAAGATAACGTTACGACGGCAGCCATTTTTGTAAACAACATTGCGTTTTTCTGACGTCATTGACGTTTCGCGTCACGAAAAGGCACGTGCAAAAGATCTGTACCTATAGTTTTTGGAATAAATTCCTTAGCAGCGGGCAGATATCGCATATCTGCCCGCTGCTAAGGATTCACGTGGATATAGCTTTTTCGACCCGCCCGATATCTGGCCGATTCTGGCCGAAAATGTTACTATATATAGTAACAGAATGTAATATAATATAGGGTTAATTCACGTTTTTGAGGTCGTTAACATTCTCAGAGGCCCAAAAAATGCGTTATCGCCTGAGACCGGAGGTCGAAGGCGATAACCCATTTTGTGGGCCTCTGAGAATGTTAACGACCAAAAAAACGTGAATTGACGCTATTATTGCATAAAATGTGAAGAATTTGCAAAGAAATAAAATAAGGCGAATAACTAAAAAACTTTGTGAAAATTTAGCCACATTTACACCGACAGATACCAGAGTTTTCCGGCATTCGACTCGACATATATCGAGTAAGTATGATATCCACTACACGGGCCGTTAGATTTTCATCTGGTAGCTATGTAGTCAAGTTTCATCGCATTTTTACTGACATAATCTTCATTTGGGTTGGCGAAATCGTAACAATATTCGACTTAGTTTTCTTTTGGAAACATACTCTGGATATTCTAACGTTCATTTCAGTGCGAGTAATCCGAGGTAGATCTCTGGACCATCTGATTCGTTTCAGACATTCGTTCATTTCAATAAAAAAAAAAGTTGTAAAGGAAAATTTGCAGTAACTAAAGGAAGAACAAGAAACACACAGGCTTACCACCACGTTTGACCTAGACCACAACCACTCAATTCTAATTTCTATCCTTCCATGTCCACGAAATCCACTTTTAGTTTAAAATCTGTCAGCTGCCCGTTTGTTTACTTTTTGATTCCAAGAATTAAACCTACGTCACTATATTACGTCATCAGATATGGTTACACTGGGAGACCTAGTTTACTATTTATTGGGGTGTAAACTGGAAATGGGGTCTTACAAGAATTTACAACGCGGAAAAGGGAAATGACAAAATTTCGGCTTTATTTTCAATTTTCTGAAGCACTCACAACAAATCCCCGATCGAGGATATTTGAGTGCAAAACCGGTCCGATATCGCACGTGAATCTGCCGATTAATGCACGATTTCTCTGGATATCCGCCCTGTTTCTGCTCGTTAAACAATGCCAATAACAGACTGAAAACACACATTTTAGGCAATAATTACTTATCAAGACAAAAATAATAATAGAAGACGCGCTCGTTATTAAACGTCGAGGGAAAAGAAAATATCTAACGCTTCACGCAAACGACACATCTCGTTACAAGCAGCAACGGCGTGTCGAGGCCTGGCTTAATCATTACTTAACTCACACACCTTTTAGACAATGTAGCCCTTTTATAACACATTTATACTAGACTGAACCCTGTCGAACCCCTCTTTTGAAACAGTTTTCGGGAAAGAGCTGGCAAGTATTACATCGATAGTTTTTGATTAGCCTATCCTACGTTAATTTTCTTACTCTGTCATGAATGTATTTCTAGCACCATACAGAAAGCGCCGTTGATTATAGGGATAAAGGTTTTACTAATGTCCGACGCAGCGACCTGTGAAACTCGACACGGCAGCGGGTGTAAAATCAAAATTGACCTATCGCGTGCAGACACGGATTATCGTTAAGACTTTTAAGCATGCTGTATTTTCTATTATAACTACGTTGTAACCCTTTTCTACTTTTTCGACAGCTCGATCGCTCGTTTGTCTATTCTTTCGTGGTCTATATTGAATAAATTTGGGAAAGAACTTGTGGAAAAAGAAAACGAAATTGTCTTTAGTCAACATTTCCTTTTTTTTTTTTTTTTCCTTTATTTTTCTTTCTATACTTCGACCGAAGATTTGTTCTTTTTAACGCCAAATTGAGCCAATGAAGTTGCAACTAACCCTTTCCTCCCAAACAACAGATTCGTAAACAACGGACTACGGGGACGGTAATTGCCAACCGATCAGGTTCCATAAGTCGTAAGGAATCTCATAAGGTATCTTTTCCAAAATTCCGATCTCTAGTTAGGTCAATTTCTCCAAAGTCCAAAACTCATTTTAACGCTCCACCCTTAAATTCGTCGGTATAGGTGATGACGTCATAGCGTACGCCCGCGTGTATACCGTTGTCTAGCGTTCTCCCTACGTAAGGGGGGGGGGGGTCAAAACAGGAAGTGACTCATAGCGTCCCTCGTTCGTCATTTGTCGCATTGCGGCACTTTTTCGTCCAATGAGGCGTTGAGTTCAGAAAAGACGCTGCTGACGTATACCTGTTAGCGTCCCCCCCGTACGTCATTAGTCACAATGCGGTACTTTTCCATCCAATGAAACGTTGCGTTCAGAAAGACGCTGGTGACGTATGGCTGTATATTTAAGGACTTTAGACTAAGAAGCGTCATTTTTCCACATTGATACTTCCATCGAATTACGTTGGTTTCGTTTCATACGCGAAGGGATATTTATAAGTACATTGTATAAAGACTATATAAATACACGGTGGGTAACCCACGTGTCTTTTGGGAAGCGTTAACATAGAAAAAATCGTCCGCTTCAAGGTATGTTTTGTTGAATTTCTCAGCTTATACCCTATTGATTTTGATGAGATAAAGCGCACGGAACGCGCCTTTGAATGGCCTATTCCCGGCTTTAACTCACTCTGCTCCAAATCCAGTGGTTTCTTCATACATTCGAGCCAAAGTATTTGTAAGTGCAAAACGAAAAAGCGTTCACATGCACTGTAGAAAGCTTTCGCTTGAATGTTTAAAGAAACCACGGGATTCGGAGCAGAGTGAGTTACAAACGGGAATAGCCCTCTCAAATGCGCGTTCCGTGCACTTTATCTCGTCAAAATCAACAGAGTATAAGCTGAAAAAATAAATAAAACATACCTTGAAGCGGACGATTTTTTCGGTGTAAACGCTTCCCAAAAGTCACGTGGGTTATCCACCGTGTAAATAGTTAAGTCAGAATTACTTATGTTTTTAGTACAAATGAAGGACTTATTCATAAACTAATAAATAATTACATTATATAATTTTTTTGAACTTCCTTCAATTATTCCAACAGATATCACTTCTATTTGCATCGGGACTAAAAAGGATCATGACTTACCCATTAGTATAATCGTTATCCTTGTATAACACAAAGTAAATAAATCCTTTTTTACCCGTGACACATTTATTTAATCGTTGATTGCATGATCTGAATTTCCAAAGAAATCACATTAACCCTTTCCCAAACGGCATAATTTAGAGTGATCTAACTCAAAAGCTGTTTTAGACTACAAAAAGAGAGGTAAATTTTGTGTATATTACAACATGGAAAATATTGAGGCAAAGGGAGAAACTAATGATTATCAGCAGTTCCTTGTTTTGTTTATATTTTAAACACAGCAAAATTATAACAATTTTTGTAGTTCATCTTTCGTGTCTTTCAGTTTTTGGAGATGACCCTCCATTTGTTTAATTAAGGCCTCTAGGTCGGAGACCGTTTTTTTTTTTTTTTTTCAGAGCGTCCGGCTTCCAAATTGTCGACATCTGAAACGAGAAATTTGTTTAACCCTTTCCCAACGGTAAAATTTTCGACTTTTTCAATTTGAAAGGAGTTACAGAAGATAAAATTCTTGTTGATACAGATAGAATTGGTGTAAAATGAAGCCCAAGAAAACATTGAGGCAAAAGGAGAAAATGCTGATTATCAGCATTTTCTTCTTTTGCCTCAATGTTTTCCCAAGCCTTTTCTAATAGGGACGTCAAAACCAGGTCTTGTTTGGGAAAGGGTTAAATTGTAAATGGAATTACATAATAATGATTTAAAAAGTAGAAGAATGAAAATCATTGCGTCGCAAAAGTACTTTTTAACTCATTACCAGACGGGCAACTTACTGATCCAAATCAAAGAGATTGCAGACGATAATTTAAAAAAAAAATGTTCTTTTCTTGAATGGAGTCAAATGTTTTAGCGAGTTAATTTGTATAGAAAAAAACAACAACTCCGATAAATAATCAAGCATTAAACAAGAATTTTTCGTACATACCTCCGAATAGGACTTTGGTGTTGCCGGTGTTAGCGGCGAACTAGCCCACATGGGGGAAAATAGACTTCTGCTGTGCTGAAAAAATAAAAAAAACAAAAACAAAAAAACTCAATAATCATTCTGTAGATCATTTCTTTCCGTATTAAATACATAAACTTGTAATATAAAAGTATAGACATCGTGATTATTTTTCCCATGAGGAGTAAATGCCCCCCCCCCCCTAAATGGTTTGTAAAATGGAACACAAATTATCATTTTGTAATTCATTAAGAAACGAGAAGGGGTGCGTTCTAGTCAATAATTATACATGAAAACAACTTACTTCGTCATCGCTTTGGTCAAGTTCGATCATCGTCCCATTGAATGATGGTAGCTGCAACGAAAAAATATTTATAAATAATAAAAAGAATTAAACAATAGAAAAAAGGAACAAAATTCAACGCAAATGAGCGCAGTATATTAGAAAAATGTATCGTTATTTTAGTAATTCAATTTTCAATAATCCATAGCCTGTCGGTGAATAAATAAAAGGTACTTACTTCTTGTTGATTTGACATGTCCATTTTCTGTGTTTAGGTGTCTGTGTCTCTAATTAATAAAAATTTAGTCCAAATTGTTCCAATAAGGATGAACGGACGAGTGACGACTTGCTTTAAGTTGTAGTGTTCAGATGAGCTCACCGTAGTATCTCCAAGGAGACCGCAGCCATCCTTTAAGAATGCAATCGGTTTCGGGTGTAACCCTGACAACTGTGCTAAACGGTGACGGTATTTGGATAAACCCGGGACCCTTTTATTTAAATCTCTCTTATCATTTCTGTAAGAATGTGTACAACTCAATTAACCCATTACCAAACGACAAAATTTTAGGGGCGGTTCAAATTGAAAGGTGTTGCAGACGACAATTTCAAGTGCATGGAATTTAAAATGTGTTGGTCTTTTGGGGTTGAAAACATTGTGGGAAATGAAGAAATTGCTTGTGACAAGCAACTTCTTCATTTTCCACAATGTCTTTAAAAGTCATTATCTTATAGGGAGTCAAAAAGAGTCCTTGTGTGGTAATGGGTTAATTGGAAAACGTTAAGAATATGTATCATGTATATATTTGCTGTGCATAAATTTTCATATTACGTAGAAACAAGGAAAATTACTAGTACATTTTTATTCTTACAAAATGATTAAGACTGTCTCCAAATGTTGGTTGACTATAGTACTAATAGCGACTCTAACAGTTTTAGCTCACCTGAGCACGAAGTGCTCAAGGTGAGCTATTGTGCCCGTCCGTCCGTCTGTTCACATTTTGTTGTTACCACTCTAACACCCCCTCAAATATTGACCAATCTTAACCAAACTTGGTCAAATTATATATGACAATAAGTTCTCTGATGAGTTCGATTTTGAGTCAGATCAGACTAGGAAGTCTAGAGTTATGTGCGCTTGAACGTCAAAAATGGCTCGTTTTGACTTTGTTACCACTGTAGCATCTACAAATATGGATCAATCTTAACCAAACTTGGTCAAAAGATGTATGAGTCAAAAATGGCTAGTTTTGACTTTGTTACCACTCTAGCATCTACAAATATTGACCGAACAAGACTTCAGAAAAACAATTCCTTGGTAATGATGAAAACTTTGCCACAATGTTGTTAACCATAAGATTTTGGATTACTTTGATTTTCAGTGTGATTAAAGTAGGAAGTCCGGAGTTATCTGCCCTTCAATTTGACAAAGTTGCTGTTTTCGACTTTGTTTACACTGTAGCATCTACATTTATTGACTAATCAAGACAAAACTTGGCCACAATGTTGGTGGCCATAAGGTCCTGGATGAATGAAACTTTCAGCTTGATTTGACTAAAAAATCAGAGTTATTAGTCCTTGAATTTCACAAAATTACAGTTTTCCACTTTATTTTCACTCTAACAATATATTGACCAATCAAAAAAAAATGGACACAATATTGATGAGAATACTTTTATCAGAACAGAGTTATGTGCCCTTGACTGTGACAAAATTGTCGTTTTCTTCAACTTTGTTTTTACTGTAACAGCCACAAATATTGATCATTCAAGATTATGAAAGCAGTTTTCAGCTGGATCATAATCTCACATTCTTAAATTATGTGCTCTTGAACTTGACAACATTGTGACTTTCTTTCTATCTAGGTTCAGGTGAGCGATTAAGGACCATCATGGTCCTCTTGTTTTAGTTACCACTATCTAAACAAGTTCATTTCTTACAACTTATTACATCCAATTGAAATAAAGTATCACACGCTATTTCCTTTTTTTCAGCATGGAATTCAACCTAGTTTTAGAAGCGTTGATGGAAGGAAAAGTATCCCACGATGAATTCGAAAATTTGGCGGTGGCATTTGGAAATTAGTTCATGAATAAGTCCTTCATTTGTACTAAAAACATAAGTAATTCTGACTTACCTATTTATATAGTCTTTATATTTATAAATATCCCTTCGCGTATGAAACGAAACTAACGTAATTCGATGGAAGTATCAATGTGGAAAAATGACGCTTCTTAGTCTAACGTCCTTAAATATACAGCCATACGTCACCAGCGTCTTTCTGAACGCAACGTTTCATTGGATGGAAAAGTACCGCATTGTGACTAATGACGTATAGTCTGTGATAATCGGTAATCCGTGTGCATTTTAGTATTAAGAATGCCAACAACGCAAATCAGAAAAACAATTCCTTGGTAATGATGAAATTGCTTGTTGGCATATCTGTAGACGCGTCGTTTTCCTGTGACGTCACGTCAAAAACAACAATAATAAACAACAAAATTGAGATAAACAGTCGATTACAGGGATACTGTACAGAAAGAGTACAAGAAAATAACTCAAATCCTTTGATATAATTGTTTTAAAGAAAACGCATCATTTTGTAAAACCTATTAAATGCGTTTTAGTATTCAGATGTCACACTGACGTCAAATTACAAACGTACATGCTTATTGCTTATATGAATGGTTTTTAGCAATATTTTTGTACATGATCACACACAATGAAGGTAACATCATGAAAATATTACATGTATATCAAAAGTCACAACTTATGATTACGTCAAAACATAAATAACGTCGATGATAGGTCAATTTTATTTGATACATATATCCACTGTATTACGATTGCAAAGTGATAAAACCCTTAAACTTTAACTTTTTAATGTTCCATTATGTGATTTCCCTCTGATATTTTCTCTGACGCCTTAACGTCAACAATGTCATTGTAACGTCGTTACTAATAATCATAAAATTAACATACAAACATTCTGATGATTAATATTTGTGAAACCAGTACATGAACATTAAAAAGTTTAAACTTATAAGGCTTGTTATTCACTTTTCAAGTTTGATTTAGGTACTACTTACCGTAATTGGGAATATTTATTCCACTTACCACTATTTCATTTTTTCATTTGATTTTCCTTTATAAGTTTAAAGTTGTGTGGGAAACGTAATATACTTTATTTCAAGAGCCGTTTCTCTTCTTGTCAGTGCTTTTCCAAAAAAAAAAAAAAAGAATTATCCTAAAACTATATACTAACTAGTCTAGTAGATTTCGATAATGTTAATGTTGAACTTTAAGTTTTATGGCATAAATGAATTGTGGCGTACAACTATGAATAAAAACAGAATACTCATCGAGTAAGAAGAGATTAGACAACGATTCTTATAAGAAATTAAAGTAGGATAAAATATACGATGTACAAATCGAAAAAAAAATATATCTCTACTTATAAAGGTAGGCCTGCACCATAATTAGCTGAAGTACGGTAGAAGACTGAAAACATTTATTAATCTGTAAATTGTTCTGGATTCAAACAAGCATCTTTGTCCGCTCCTTTTTACCAGTACAGACCAGCCCGTTTGACTTACATGTACGCCTTGATGACCGACACATTGTCTTGATACAAGTTCCCAGAATGCATATCGGTCAAATGTGTAAGGGACCTCTTTGTAACTTTCAAATTTCGATTGTGTTACAGATACAAAGTGTTAAGGTTGATCTCTACCTGATTTAATGATACTAGTTTTTTGAAGGCACCGCAACAGAATAATTGCATCAAGAACTGTAATTTCTCTGTTTCAAGGTCAAAAAGACACCAGTGCCATTCTTGATATTGCCTTTTCTCTGAGTATGGCCGTGAGTAGTGTTTCAGGGCGTTTCTTTGCTCGTTCTTTCACAGTCTTATTTGTAGCACCACTTTATTACTGTCTTTATTCTTTTGACATAATTAACTGTCATCAAACATGCTGAAACGTGAGCAATTTCAGGTTTTATCCCCATACTGGGACATGATATCTACACCCTGGAGTAAAATTTCACAGGAATCTTTTGTTGGTTCACTGAGTTCCATCTAGAACATGACATGTTACAATGGTTCCATTCGGTAGATATCCTTGGCTTCTTCGACAGATAATCTGCTCGGCATTATTTTTACAATACAAAAAACTAATGCACACGGGTAGGGTATAAATATCACCCACAATAATGTACGCAATACACATCTTTGTACAACAACCATGTAGTTGTAAATTATTTTGTATATATTAAGAACTAAATACTTATGTAATTGAATACTAAACGTACAAAAAATATAAACTAGATACACACTATTTGGGATTCAATACATGTACGCTCGCATGAGGACAGTTTCGACTGACAAAATTACAATTTATACTGGTCTTCTCAGAAAATGTTTGAAATATGCCCTCGTGATTCCCGACACACAAGATTACACAATATGTTCAAAATTCTTTTGTTTGTACTAATTCATTGCGCAAAAAGGAATGTGACAATTGTCAATAAAATGGAGACTGTTTGGAAAATTAAAACACCATGATTTACCCCACCCACCACTCTTCTCTTTTTGCTGTACTCATCAGCAATACAAGCGTGTCATTATTTTTTGTTTTTCTCCATTGATTGGGTTCTGCTAAAAATCCATGTAACTTAAAATCACTGTAAATGCATTATTTGAAGCTCTACGACGATTTAGTGCTTTTTCAAGCTTTACTCACATAAAATCCTAACATTCAATGATAACTGACAACAAATCGTGCAAAATAATCTAATTGGTATTTATCGATTCACATATAAAATGTTATAAAGATATGCTAATTATTTAGATAGTTATAGTCATTTGTAATGTGGCGCTTTAGAACTTTCGATCAGTATACCACACACACGTGGGTCAAGTGCATTTACGTACGGCTCGTGAAATCTATGAAATCGATATTTATCTAGATCTACTCGATATATCGTCGAAGACGTCCGATCAATAAGGTTATAACTACTACAACGCCGGTGTAACGTAGTAAAGTGACCCCTATAGAATACTGACCCCCCGATCACTATTTTATATAGAAAACTGACCCCCCGGTCATAATATTATGACCGGGGAGTCATAGTATTATGACCTCCGCACACGTAGAAAAGTGACCCCTCACGTAGAATTGTCATCCTCGGAAACCACAGCGGTCATAGCTCACGCTACATGACCCCTGGGGCACTTGGCGAGGAAAACTTTGTATCAGCCGCTCCCAAATGCCGCCGTTTCATTGGTTCCATCATCATTTCATGATGGGTGAGTAGACGAATTAAACTGGCCGATACAAATCGCCAACCTCTAAACAGTGATTACGTCAGTCTGACAGAGGTACGTAATTTAATCCTGATTCAGGGTAGATAACTGCGTAGGAGATTGCTAAATCGCTTCGACGGGTAAGTTGTCAATATGGAGAATTACTATCGTTTAGCGTGTGAAAAATTTAATGTTTCAAGTTTAAAATACTTCCAAAGAGAAACTTTCCATATCTTTCCATTTCAAAGCTGTATGACATGTCAGCGATCTGTAATTTTTAATTGGACGTCCGAAAGGACGTACAATTCTTATAACCACTTTTGGACAGGCGAAATGGGTTTTCATTACCGAAAAACCCTTTCTCAGACTCAATTGCCAGTTGACCAAAATTCAAAATAGATTTTGCGACCATACAGGAAAACTGTCGTATCTTTTCCTACTTTCTATGTGTTCTCTAACAAATACTATAAGATTCATTGGCCGATTCAATTCATGCCACGTCTTAACCAACTTTACGATCTTTTTTCGATTTAATCATTTTCTTGTAGTTTTTTGACTTTCGTAATATTTATTGTGTAAAGGGTAAGATCTTTAGAAAGCGATACATGCATACACTATGGTTATAATGTAAACAGACACCTTATATCATCAGCAGCAGCGATAGCTCAAACGGGAAAGGATTAACCTCGCAACCTTTTTTCAGTTTGAAATTTGGAACGCCGTTGGTTCAAAACCAGTTCGGATTATTTCTTCTGTAAAACGTTTGTTTTTCTTGATGTGTTTACTGAAAACACACATTTTGGAATGATTACCCAATTTAATGCACGTATTGTGTATGATAGGTTCCTTTTCTTTGATCATTGTTGTTTAAGTCTTTGACATATTTAAAGGAACGGGGTTTCCACGAGACGTACTTTGGAACCAGGGTTTTGAAATTGATTATCGGGGAGCGAGTTCATTTCGCAACTCGGGTTCGACTCGATGACAAATCGGGGTTCCATCTGAACAGCCTCAGATGAGACACTAGTGAAATCCACCTATTCAGAAAAATAGTTGCTCTTACGAGTTTATTTTCTCCAGCATCTGTATCACTGATATTCGACAGTATCATGACCTATTTACATACTGATCGATGATCATGACAACAATGATTATTACTAGTATAAGACTAAGTGACAGCGATCTGTATTTATTTCGTTTAAGAGACCCGTTTACGTGTATTGAGCTAAGAAGATGAAGCAATGGGTCTGCAACAGATGGTACCTGGACGATCGTATGAATATGTTTACAGATAGGGACATTGCTATTCTCAAATTTTCGTTGATAATGATATGAAGATTTAAATTGCTTATTGTACTCCACTGCCATTTTCCCGACGGCACGTTCACAATTTCTTCTTTTTATGCACATCTGTAGATGTAAGGATGCTGCGGTAGTACTTGTATGAGGAATCCATGGTTAGGTGCTCCAATTCATCTGGTATTTTGTTTCAGGAAAAGTATGTATTGAATTTGTTTTGTAACCACAACCAGGGAAAACTGCTACCGTGTTTTTTTTGTTTTTTTTTTTTTTTTTCGTTTTTTTTACTCTAAACAGGAATAAAAATCAAAGTGCTTGGGGCACTATATTTAGACGCCTCTCATTGATTGAGCGGAATTGTATGTAAATGATCGGCGTTTCATTACTTTATTTCGTTGAATTTGTGTTAAGATCGATTCTAAATCACTGCGGTCGTTTTTTCGCCAACGATGGTGGAGATAGAAGTCGAACAAGAGTGCCATGGTCACAATATACGCCGCCACTTATAAAACTTGAGACAAAAAAATGACATTGACAAGGATTTATAAATATTCACACAAAAACCTGTAAAAAGTTGTGTTCACGAAAAGGTTTTTATAAATATCCAGTCAAAAACCTGGAAGGAATTGCGTTCACGAGACTGAAATATACTACTCAAAATTTGCTAAGGATCACTTTTTCAAATATTGATATTTCTTACACAATTTCAAATATTATCCTGTAAATTATTTTGCTTGGTAGGATAATCATTTATGAAGATTAATTTGTCTTCATGTTGAGTTGCTTTGGATAAAACAGTGACGATGCATGCAAAAGAGGTACCCATAAAAATGAATGTTTCTATAGATATGGCAAAAACCCGGATTCTTGTCCACATCACGAATTTTCCACTATTTCTTTTCAAAAACAACGTAAGGTCTACGAGGGACAATCCCTCTACCCTTTACAATTACATGGAATGTTTCTTCTGAATTTTATTGTGTTTGTAAGACAGATTCCGAAACCCCATTAACCATCTTGTCCAAAGTGTGTAAAGCGCCTCCTGCATTCGCACAGAGGATTAAAATGTTTACATATGGATCGCTTAAAGCACAGATAACACGATCCATGCTTAACTATTGCGCTAGAGTGCCACACCCTGTAGTATCGGTCATATGAATGACGTCACTGACGTACCTTAATTTTGGAAAACGGCGTTTTTGTTGATACAAAACGATGGAGTTACTTACAAATAATGCTTAACCTCTTCTTCAGTATCTAAGCTCTCATTCTAGATAAAATTCAGCAATCAAAGTTTAGTAACCAAGAGCGTGTGTGTCAGCTTTTCTCCAAAGTCAGATAAAGCTAAATACCCAAAGTTACTCATGTCTGATACGGCTATTCTCAGCAAGTTTCTATGAATGCGTTGGTGTAAGAAGTCTTCTCAGAAGCCTTCAATGAATTTCTGTTTGTCTTTTCGCAATTGCAGTACTTGTTGGTGAGCATGAGCTATGGTCAGATTTACTGACTTTGTTCAGTTTCATCACGTGTTCGTTCATCGGATGCTGCCGAATAACCATGTGTCGGGAAAAGGCACAAATTGTGTTTTTATCATCCAGTGGGTTCATTCAGTATTTTTACAGTACGAATCCACCAAAACTTTACCATTGGAAGAATGTATGATGGTAATTATGGTTTTCAAACAGACCGCACATGAGCTTCTCACTAATTTTATGACTTTGATTTACCGATATACCATTGTCTTAGACTCTTAACTTATAGGAAATCATCAGAAATGAACCAATAGTCAAAATCCAATCTCAACAATATGCAACATGGAGAATTTATGACCTCTAAGACGTGCTTAAACGTGAGTTGTTCTCTGTGCCCATGCGAGCAGTAAGATATTGCCCAGGATGTCTTAAAGACCATTAAAAGGCCACAGAGGACTACATAATGCTTAAAGATATTGCAAAAACACAAAAAATCGCACATTTCATGTTTTGTAAAAAGTTGAAAGTTTTGGCCTATCTACGAACATTTTCATTTTTAAGGGTACCCCTTTTCTATGCCACGAAACTATCGATGTGAGAATAGACACAAAACAATTATCGTTGGATCTTATTCAGAGGTCATAGCGCTAACATTCAAACTACTTTGCACGTTAGTTGGGAATTTTGTACAAAAGATATCGACATTTAAAAAAGTGATCCTTAGCAAATTTTGAGTAGTATATCATTAAGCCCTAGAGACTAAGATTGAAGGGGGCATAACTCAAGCAAAAATCAATGAACCATAAAATCCTTAATTCATGCACATCTACCAATTAAGGTTATAACATCCACCAAGTTTCATAAGGATCCAGTAAGAATCTTAGAAGAAGTTGTGTTGACAAGGCTGCAATTTCAATCAGCCCCAGAGACTAAGTTTTAAGGGGGCATAACTCTAGAAAAAATCAATGAACCATAAAATCCTTCCTTCATGCAAATCTACCAATTGAGGTGATTGACCAAGTGTCATTAATATCCAGCCATAAACGTAGGAGGACTTGCGTTGACAAGGCTGCAATTTCAATAAGCCTCACAGACTATGTTTTAAGGGGGCATAACTCTGGCAAAAATCAATGAACCATAAAATTCTTCCTTCATGCACATCTACCAATTATGGTGATAACATTGACCAAGTTTCATTAAGATCTAGCCAGAAACTGAGGAGGAGTTGTGTTGACAAGGCTGCAATTTCAATAAGCCCCAGAGACTAAGTTTTTAAGGGGCATAACTCAGGCAAAAATCAACGAACCATACAATCCTTCCTTCATGCACATCTACCAATTGAGGTGATAACATTGACCAAGTTTCAAGAAGATCCAGCCAGAAACTTAGGAGGAGTTGCGTTGACAAGAAAACTGGACGGACGTACGGACGGACGGATGGACGGACAGACGGAGAAGATGACACCAATATACGTCCGCCTCCGGCGGCGTATAAAAAAGATGATTAAAAAGAACAATGTCTGAGTAGAATTCGAACCCAGGGCCTTCCGGATATAACATGTGTAAAGAGTACAAGGTGAGTGCTCTGCTAAGTGAGCTATCGCGGCTTTCATTTATGTAGCGCGTTGGCTTACATTTTGAATAAATTGCTTTGTAGCGTACTTATAAAATCAATGAAAAGTATAACTGACGACAATACTCATAGTAAACCGAAACAAGAAGACAAAAGTGCTAATCGCATGTCCTTAATTGAATTTGGTAATCAAATTGATAGTGATTATTCATAGCGACAAATCAGTTGTCTTGAAACGGCAATCAAATCAATTTGAAGCATGAAAAGGGTTTTCTGGTATTAAAGCCGATTTCGTATGTCCGAAACCGATCTTATAGAATTAAACACAGAAGAATGTATAAAATATCTTTCGTTCATGTACAATCCCGCTCAATCAATCAGAGACGTCCAATTACAGTGCTCTCAGCACTTTGATTTATCTCGTTGTCGCACAAATTATATCTTACCATGAGCGCAGCCATCTTGGTTGTAATTGACAATGCATTGACTTATGAGAGCCGTTATTTAATTGGGCCTTGCACTCACGCGTTTCGTATCGATTTTCGGAGGCTAATTCAAAGTTTAAGGGGGAATGCTCCAGTTTTTCGGAACACTCGGTTTTTACTGTAGTAAATTAAATGTTTCGTACCAATATGTTTCGCTACCATATTTTCAATAATATAATTCATCATTACAATTTACCATTTTCGCCGGTAAAAATGTATTTATTATGCGAAACTGATTTCCTCAAGATGGAAATCGATTATTTAGAGCAAGACAGTCGTAAGTGTGTATGCAGTTACCACCGTTTTGCGTCATTTTATTCACGTGTAGCTGATAAAAATTGCTGTCATTCACTAATAAGTGCGCTGACCTATACATTTTCTTTTTGAATCATTACCAGGACATGTTGCTTAATACAATGAGGGAGTTTTATCAAATTCTATTATGTAGAACTTGAAATATTTCCAAAAATATGCAAAATTTGACATAAAACACTCCAGCTTCGTTGACCTACCAGAACACGTGAACATGCTGTTTTATACATTTACGCGTTTATAGAAGCACATATTTTGAGTTTTCTGATCTTGTTAAATGTAAGACGTTACTTTAAGTCCATTTTCGGGACTTAACGATGAATATATGTAGCATTTTATTAGCATTTTAGTGACCTTGGACAGGTGCAAGAAATTGTGCATTTTTTCTATGTGGGGGTATGTGATACGAATGCCTATAAAATTCAAACAAGATCGCTGAGCACTTAGGAAACTGGAGCATTCCCCCTTAAGTGGCCAAGTGCCCCAGGGGTCATGTAGCGTAGCTATGACCGCGGGGTTTCCGAGGATGTAGAATTGTGACCCCCCCATAAAATATCGACCCCTTCCCCAGATACACACCAACAATCTTACTCTGATATAAACCCAACTATGGTACACCTACAACATATTTATCTCCATCGATAGGCATCGGAGGTGCAATTGCACTCGTCCGTGCATGCGTCTGTCCGTACATACAGAGTGTTTTGATCGCAACCTTTCATTCATTATTCGGCGAACCCGATTCTAACTGGCTGGTTAGACGCTTCCATCGCATCTGAATTAATTTGATTTATTGGAGTTCAACGTCGTTTTCAACTGATATGGTCATATTGCGGCGGTTGGAGCACCTAATATGGATTCCTGGTAGTTCTCGCACCCGCACTACCAAAAAAATACAAACGGTGCATCCAGCTGCTCTCATAGATGATTCACACCATTCGGTGAGAGACAAATGACTTTTGTCAAATGTCAGTCTGGATACATGCCGATCCAGGTTCGAACTCACGACCCCTTGATTGGCAGACACCGACGTTACCGACTAGGCTATCCGGTCTCGGAGCATCTCTATTGGTTCTTAATCGTATGTACAGTTGGTCTACAGTATGGTCAAGGATTACGAACTACTACAGATATATATACTCGGCAAAAGAGCTAACGCATCACTTTTTAAAATTGTATAACTTCTATATTGTCAAAGATTTAGATTTATAAGTTGTCATATGTTTATCCCACAAGTTTCTGCACTCACCCAAAAAAATTTTCTAAGTGTTCTCTCTTATTTGACCGCGTCATGCGAAAAGGGGACCAAAACAGTTTTTTCGGCTTGTGTAACTTATAATCTTTTTCAATCATTTTTATTTGAATTGATTTTGAAAGCTGGTTTATTGTGGAATTGAAGTCTGAAAAAATCAATTCCTTATCTAACGTAACAAGGGCTGTTCGCGGACAACGTAGCTCGCATAGACGCATCTTTTTATAAGAAATTGTCAATTTTTCAAGGTCAAGGTCACAAGGTCAATTTTTATGGTCTCAGGTAAAGGGTCTTAGTGGGAACTGTCTATGTGTGAAATATCAAGACTGAATCTCTTACAGTTCATAAGATATAGACCGATACGTTTTTGTCTACGTAACCGACGTCGCCGTCGACGCCAACAATGACACCAACGACACTAGTGATGTAACATTACCTCTGTGTTAATAAATTACGCACCCTCAAACGTGTTAAAGCCGTCGATTTGTTTAAGGAAGGGTAACTTTTCTACACAGGGACTCTTTCAGCTAACACAAAAGGTTTTAAAGCTATGCGTGAATTTCCCATTTTAATCAAACAGACTTTATGAATTTTAGAATTGCGGGTGTCCTTATTAAAAGTGCAATATTTCAGAACAGACTGTAGCATTTACCATGAAGCTTCATAGGCTTCTTATCAAATGGTGGTAGTCGGCATGTGCAAATTTTGAAAATATTCTGTTGATTCGTTAAAAAGATATTAGCAAAGATCTGAGTGATGCGTTAGCAGTTTTGCCGAGTATATTTGTGTGGAAAGGACAAATGATTTTAAAAGGTTTCGGACCGAAAATCATTTTTCCCGCAGCGTTGTGGGTTCGAAGCCTTCCAGAGTTATGTATGTGTGTCATACGCACTTTCCTACCTGGAGGCTGCTGTTATTCTGTTAAGTCACTTTAGCGAGATAGTTATCTCGGCTTCTCACTCTGATTAAAATCCTGTGTTGAAATATAAATCTGACAGGCACCAGTAAGTGGGTCATCCTCTGTGGCCTTTTTTCTGACCAATCAAATAAATGCTTCAACGATTGGCGAATCGATTTAATCCGAAAACTAGGTCACGATGACGTACGTCACATTTCAGTGTAGAACCATGTGTTTGTCATGGAAAAGTATACGTACCCGTCACGCTAAAGGGGACTGTTACGCTGGCCGTTGCGTGACATCAAGCTTTGTTTACAATAACTTTGGGTGGTCAAAAGTTTGAACAAGAAATGCTATTGTCTGATATTGTAGAAAATGGTATATTGGGAATGGATTTCATGAAAACACACAAGTGTGATTTGCTTATAAGTAATAATTGTTTGAAAATTAACAATGAGCAAATTCCTTGTTTCATGAGAAACTGTTCCAATTCTTCTTGCTGTAGAATAGCTGTCCAGAGGGATATTGAGATATCTCCAAAATCTGAGATGATAGTTGATGGCAAGATGATGGATCACATTGGGAAAGATCTGTCTTGCTTGGTAGAAGGATCTGAAAAATTCATGAATAAATCTGGATTAATGGTAGCAAAAGTACTGGTTGATCCAAAATTTCAATACAATACCATTGAGAATTGCTAATGTGACTGATAAGCCAATCAAGATTTTCAAAAATACTGTGACAGCGACCATGGAACCAGTAAATGTCATAAAGGATGAAAAAGTTAACTCTGTAAATGTAAGCTCACAGAGCTCGCAAAGCTCAAGTGACAATTTGCCTGATCATTTGTCTAGTTTGTTTGAAAAATCCTGTGTTGATCTAGATACAGATCAAGCCAGTGATTTGAAAATGTTTTTAATAAAGCATCAGAATGTCTTTAGCAAAGATTCAAGTGATATTGGTCATTCTACCTTGGTAAAGCATAAGATTGACACTGGAAATGCAAAACCAGTGAAAAAGTACCCATATAGGATACCTTTGGCAAAAAGAAAGGTAGCAGAAGAAGAGATTAGAAAAATGGAAAATGATGGTATAATTGAAAAATGTCCTCAAAGTGCATGGAATGCACCTATTCTTATGGTGACAAAGAAATCTGGTGATATAAGATTTTGCTGTGATTTTAGAGGTCTAAATGATTGTACTATTAAGGATTCACAACCTTTACCAAGGATAGATGACAGTATTGAAGCTTTAGCTGGTGCAAAATGGTTCTCTTGTCTAGACATGAAATCTGGTTACTGGCAATGTGACATTGATGAAGAAGATAGGCACAAAACTGCATTCTCAATACCTGGTGGCGAGCAATGGCAGTGGCGACGCTTAGCTTTTGGTCTTTGTAACAGCCCAGCTACTTTCACTCGGTTGATGCAATCTGTATTCTCTGGCTTGATCTGGAAAATATTGGTTATTTATCTGGATGATATTATTTGTCATTCAATTTCTTTTACAGAAATGCTTTCAAACTTAGAGATTGTGTTCAAAAGGTTAACAGATGCAAATTTGAAGCTAAATGCAAAGAAATGTATTTTGTTTCAGAAACAAGTTACCTTTCTTGGTCACACAATCAGTGAAGAGGGTGTAGGCACATCCCCGGAAAAGATAAATACAGTCAGAGATTGGCCTACACCTAGAAATGCAAAAGAAGCAAGAAGCTTCATATCTTTAGCTAGTTATTATAGAACATATGTTTTTCAATTTGCTAAATTAGCAAAGCCAATTCATGAACTAGCAGAAAATGGTAGAAAATTTGTTTGGACTCAAGAATGTGAAGAGTCATTTCAAAACATTAAAAAGGCTCTCACAAGTGCACCTATTTTAGCATTCCCTACAGAAAATGATCATTTTATTTTAGACTGTGATGCAAGTTTATTTGCACAGGGTGCAGTGCTTTCACAAGTGCAAAATGGTCAGGAAAAAGTTATTGGTTATTACAGTAAATGTTTTACCAGAACAGAAAGAAAATATTGTGTGACCAGGAGGGAACTGTTGGCAATAGTAAATGCTATGAAACACTTTCATCATTATATTTATGGAAGAAAGATATTGGTGCGAACTGATCATTCCAGTTTGAAATGGCTATTGAATTTCAAAAACTTGGAAGGTCAATTAGCAAGATGGTTGACATTTTTGTCAACATATGATTTTGACATTGCTCACAGAGCAGGAAGAGTCCATTCAAATGCTGATACACTTTCGAGACGGCCTTGTATAGAGAAAAGTTGCAAATATTGCGAAAAGGTAGAAAACATTGAGAGAAAAGGAACAGGCAAAACAATGAAAGTGGATTCAGATTTGCAGACGACAGATTCATTTCAATCTGTACAGTCAATTAAATTACTTAGCAGTAATAATACAAGCAATGATATAGCTTTATGGCAAATTGTTCTGATTTTGCTTGGTCTTACATTGGGTTCAGTGGAAATTATCACTGTACTCGCAGCATTATGTGTTGTTTCACCAAACATAGGTTTGGGGGAGACAGATAAATGTACTGGACCTTTTAAATGCAAAATGGTAGACAAGCAGACAAATACTAGTATTAGCAAATCATCAGAGTCAAAGGATTTTGAAGAGAAAAGTGAACAATTTGCTGGTACCAGCAAGACTAGTCATTTTAATAAATCAAAGGATTTAGGTGAACTAGTAGCTAGTACCAGTAAAAGTGGTAAAGACCATGAAAATGTTTCGCAGTCAAATGCTAGTACCAGTGAAATTGGTAAAGACCATGAAAAGGTTTTGCAGTCTATTGCTAGTACCAGTAAAACCAGTGATTCCTTAAAATCAAAGGATTTGGGAAAACCGGTAAGGATGAATAGTCATCCATGTAATGTTACCAATGCAAGCTCAGAACAGTTAACCGTAGAGAACCATAGCAAAGACAATGATTCCGTATCACATACATCTGTGGGTATATCCGACAACTTTGATAGTTTGAGGGTTGCTCAGGAAAATGATCTTGTTATTAATAGAATTAGATTAATAATTCAGAGTGGCGAAAGACCAGATTGGTCCGAAATATCAAAATTTGGTCCAGAATTCAAATACTACTGGTCCAGACTAGATTCTCTAGTTATGAAGAATGATATTTTATATAGGGAATGGGAGTCTGAAGAAGGAGATTCGTTTAAACTCCTGTATATAGTTCCTAAGATTATGAGAACTGAGATTCTGACTCAGTTACACAATAATGTCACTTCAGGTCATTTAGGTATAGCTAAAACTCTTACAAAGGTGAGAGATAGATATTTTTGGTTTGCCTTAAGAAAAGGTGTAGAAAACTGGTGTAAATCATGTGATGTATGCAGTAGCAGGGGCAAATCCTTGCGAAAACCAAAGGCACCTTTGCAATCATATAACGTAGGTTGTCCTATGGAAAGAATTGCTATTGATTTTATGGGTCCATTGAGTAAAACGAGTTCAGGCTCGAGATACATTATGGTCGTAGGAGATTATTTCACAAAGTGGACTGAAGCATATCCAATACAAAATTTAGAAGCCAAAACAGTCGCAGATAAGTTAATAGAGAATTTCATCTGTAGATTTGGTGTTCCGTTAATTATTCACACTGATCAGGGCAAGACTTTTGAGTCTAATTTATTCCAAGATCTGTGTAAACGGATGGATATTGTTAAAACTAGAACGACTCCTTACAGACCGCAAAGCGATGGAATGATTGAAAGGGCTAACAGAACGATAATAAACATGCTCTCAAATTTTGTCGCAGAAAACCAAAAAGATTGGGACCAATATTTACCTTTGGTAATGCTAGCATATAGATCGTCTGTACATGAATCTACAGGTTTTTCACCATGCATGATGACTTTAGCTCGTGAAGTCAAGCTGCCAGTTGATTTAATTTACGGAACACCAGATCAGAACAACAATGTTTCTGTGCATGAATACTGCTCGAAATTATCTGAAAAGATAGAAAAAGTTCATATATTAGCAAGAGAAAATTTAGATATTGCTAGTAATGCAATGAAAACAAATTACAATGTTAAATTGCAATACAATTCTTTCAAATCTGGAGACCCAGCTTGGTTTTTCAATTCAAAACTGAAAAAGGGTCTTGGTAAAAAGTTACAAAAATCCTGGATAGGACCAGTTAAAATTCTTGAAAAGATAAATGATGTACTGTACAGAATCAGAACTGGTCCACACAAAAAGGCAAAAATTGTACACCATGATAAGCTTAGAAAATATACTGGCGTAGAAAAACCAAGCTGGATGTAATCCAGAATAACAGTAAATGATATTAGTGATGTATACAGTTTTGTTTATTTCTCCCTTTAACAGAGATACCAATGTGCCCTCTGTGAAGATCTATTCTTCCCAGCCGAAAAACCCTGTTTGTCTCATCTAAAAGAACAACATAGCGGCATATCGTATAAATGTATCAAGTGTAAGAAAATTTTTCGAAGAAACGACAATCCCCACAAATGCCGAGCGGAAAAAACGGATTACATGCTATTTAACCAGCAGACTGGGGCAAAGAGAGAGGATGCAGAAAGAGACCTTAACACGTTCATGGCACGAGCAAAAGAAACCCTGTGTATTGATTTGATAGCGAAGCAGACCCAAAGAAAGAACGATAAAACAAAAGTGAATGCCCCAACAAAAGAAAAAAGGATTCAGATTCAGAAGGACTTATACATCTCCGAATCCGAGGAATCCAGCGACGAGGAAGATGACTCCTTTGAACTGTTCCAGAAAATGAGAGGAAAAGGATAGAGGAGGAGAAAAGGAAAGAAATGGAGGAGAAGGAAAGGATAGAAGAAGAAAGACGGATAGAAGAGGAGAGAAGGAAAGAAGAAGAGAGAAGGAAAGAAGAGAAAAAGATAGAAGAGGAGAGAAGAAGAGAAGAGGAGAAAAGAATAGAAGAGGAGAAAAGAAGGAAAGAAATGGAGGAGAAGGAAAGGATAGAAGAAGAAAGACGGATAGAAGAGGCGAGAAGGAAAGAAGAGGAGAGAAGGAAAGAAGAAGAGAGAAGGAAAGAAGAAAAGGAGAAGAAAAGGATAGAGGAGGAGAAAAGAAGGAAAGAAATGGAGGAGAAGGAAAGGAAAGAAGAAGAAAGACAGATAGAAGAGGCGAGAAGGAAAGAAGAGAAAAGGATAAAAGAGGAGAGAAGCAGAGAAGAAGAGAAAAGAAGAGAAGAAAAGGAGAAGAAAAGGATAGAGGAGGAGAAAAGGAAAGAAATGGAGGAGAAGGAAAGGATAGAAGAAGAAAGACGGATAGAAGAGGAGAGAAGGAAAGAAGAGAAAAGGATAAAGGAGAAAAGAAGGAAAGAAATGGAGGAGAAGGAAAGGATAGAAGAAGAGAAAAAGATAGAAGAGGAGAGAAGGAAAGAAGAAGAGAGAAGAAAAGAAAGGAAAAAAATAGAAGAGGAGAAAAGAAGGAAAGAAGAAAAAGAAAAGAAGAAGGATGAAAAGACAGTAGAAGACAAGAAGAGGAGGAAAGAAGATGAAAATAAAAAGGAGAAAGAGAAGAAAGAAACTAAACAGGAAGAGAAAAAGAAAAGAGAAGGAGAAAAGGAGAAGAAAGAAGGGGTACATAAAGAAGGAGAAAAGAGGAAGGAGGAAAGGAAGGAGGAGAAGAAAAGAGAGGAAAAGAAAGTGGAGAAAGAAGAAAAGGAGAGAAAAGAAGAAAAGATGGAAATAGAAGAAATTAAGATGAAAATCCAAAAGGGAGTTCGCGTATTTTAACGAACGTGCACAAAATGACAAAATATCGCACAATATGAGCTGCTGGACCTCATGCCCGCTAGAAACTAATTGTTCAACGTCTAAGCACAGTATCTGAATGATGGCGACTAGCTGCGTACGACGACAAGGCGAAACAACATGCAAATAGGTAAACTCGACGACCAAGCCAAATCGGCCAATGGTACAGGGACATAACCGGAAGTCCATAAAACTTGATTAAGAGAAATAAGCCAGACTAAAAAGGCGTCAAGCAGCTGTCGCAATTAGAAAATAAAGATGTAAAATATGAATAATTAATTAATCACATATAAAATGTCATTAAATTCTATCTAGATTAAAACACAGCATCAAATTGAGAAACAGAGAGAAAAGGTTCTTGATAGAATTTCACGAAGTTCATATTGAAGTTTCGTCCAATTTGGTGCAAGAATTGTGGAGATTTTGCTTCGGGCAGACTTAAAGATCTAGACGCAATTTTATCATACATTTAGTCCCCTTTTCCTATGATAGGATTTTTGTGCATGAATTATTAATTGAATAAGCTACAGAACATCTCATTCATCACTATAGAAAAAAACCAATAAATTATGTTCATTGAATAAAGAGAAAAAAGAGAAACACTAATTTCTACATTAAGACCCCGTTTTCTGTGATGCAGCCTCGAATTGAAATTAAAAAAAAAACAAAAAAAAAACCCGAGACCACAGACTCAAAAAGTATTTCAGGGATTACACATGTGAAGTTTCATTGAATTTTGCCTAAAGGTTGCTGAGATCTGACTGTAAACAGACAGACAGACAGACGGTCGGACGGACGAACGGAAGGATAGCATGGCGACTAAATGCTCCCCGATTTTCTTTCGAGGAGCATAATGAACATGGATGTGATTTGAATCGATAAACATGTACTAGTGTATGTTAAATTAGCAATAACCTAGGTGGGGGTCAGTATTTTATAGATAAAATCAGGGGGGTCATTATTTTACAAGGGGGTCAGTATTTTATAGAAAGGGGTCGGTATTCTATATAAAATAGTGACCGGGGGGTCAGTATTCTATGGGGGTCACTTTACTACGTTACACCGGCACGATTAAACTTAAATGTCAAGATAGATGTTAAGAAGTGCAAAAGTAAAGAACATCGACTACGTCAATATTTGTCTCAATATTGTTAACGACGGCCTGTCTATGCATCATACGGGGTATTCATATATCTATATCCATATATTTGTTGACAGAAACACACATAAACAAAAAACAACATCATTTTCACATGCTTCACTAATCTCGGTTTGCAAATAAGCAAAATGACAACGTTACGTAATCGGCGGAAAACGACGTAATGACGTTTCCAGATATGCCAACAAGTGGATCATGAAAGTCCAGATATTGATGCACACAACTGCAGTTATTGACATGCTTAATACTCTATTGCATACGGGACGTGATTTCCGGACATACCATCACAGACTAGTACGGGGGGAACGCTAACAGGTATACGTCAGCAGCGTCTTTTCTGAACTCAACGTCTCATTGGACGAAAAAGTGCCGCAATGCGACAAATGACGAACGAGGGACGCTATGAGTCACTTCCTGTTTTGACCCCCCCCCCCTTACGTAGGGAGAACGCTAGACAACGGTATACACGCGGGCGTACGCTATGACGTCATCACCTATACCGACGAATTTAAGGGTGGAGCGTTAAAATGAGTTTTGGACTTTGGAGAAATTGACCTAACTAGAGATCGGAATTTTGGAAAAGATACCTTATGAGATACCTTACGACTTATGGATCCTGATCGGTTGGTAATTACCGTCCCCGTACTCCGTTGTTTACGAATCTGTTGTTTGGGAGGAAAGGGTTAGTTGCAACTTCATCGGCTCAATTTGGCGTTAAATTTTAGAACAAATCTTCGGTCGAAGTATGGAAAGAAAAATAAAGGAAAAAAAAGGAAATGTTGACTAAAGACAATTTCGTTTTCTTTTTCCACAAGTTCTTTCCCAAATTTATTCAATATAGACCGCGAAAGAATAGACAAACGAGCGATCGAGCTGTCGAAAAGGTAGAAAAGGGTTACAACGTAGTTATAATAGAAAATACAACGTGCTTAAAAGTCTTAACGATAATCCGTGTCTGCGCGCGATAGGTCAATTTTGATTTTACACCCGCTGCCGTGTCGAGTTTCACAGGTCGCTGCGTCGGACATTAGTAAAACCTTTATCCCTAATCAACGGTGCTTTCTGTATGGTGCTAGCAATACATTCATGACAGAGTAAGAAAATTAACGTAGGATATGCTAATCAAAAACTATCGATGTAATACTTGCCAGCTCTTTCCCGAAAACTGTTTCAAAAGAGGGGTTCGACAGGGTTCAGTCTAGTATAAATGTGTTATAAAAGGGCTACATTGTCTAAAAGGTGTGTGAGTTAAGTAATGATTAAGCCAGGCCTCGACACGCCGTTGCTGCTTGTAACGAGATGTGTCGTTTGCGTGAAGCGTTAGATATTTTCTTTTCTCTCGACGTTTAATAACGAGCGCGTCTTCTATTATTTTTGTCTTGATAAGTAATTATTTTTCCCTCAACGTTTTTATATAACGTGCGGAAATTGAAATACTGAAATACTTCGATAAGGACACTCCATGAGCCATTTCCGGTTTTCAACTCTGTAGGGGTGAGAGACGCTATGAGTCATATACGTTGGAGGGGAGACGTAGGGACGTGGATGACGTCACTTCTGGCTCTCCCTCCTCTATTAGGAGGACGCTATGAGTCGTTTACGTCGATGAGACGCTGATGACGTCACTTCCTGTTTTGACTCTAAAGTGACCCGATTGTAGTTATAAAGAAACTTTAACCTTGCATTTGCTTTCTTAATAACTGAACGAGCCATGGATTCACCAGTCAAGTTTTGGTCAAGAGTGGCACCCAGGTACTTAACTGAAGATGTTGAGTTGATAGCCTGGCCATTACATGAAACATTGAGATCATTATTTGACTTAAGTCTTTGTTTAGAACCAAAAATGATAGATTCAGTTTTGCCCAAATGGTAACTTGTTGTCTACCAACCACTGGCTAACCATTTCAAGATCTCTGGTCAACTCTCTTTCAATAGATATTTTACATTTGCCAGAGACAATGATACCTGAATCATCAGCATATAAAAGCAATTTGTTCTTTACAGCAGCTGGCATGTCATTGACATAAATTAAAAATAAAAGAGTTTGAGTTTATTGGGGTTTTACGCCGTTTTCAACTACCAGGGTCATATCGCGGCGGCTGGAGCACCTACCCATGGATTCCTGTTGTTTCTCAAACCAGTACTACCACAACACCCTTACCGAGCCTCCAGCTGCTCGCCCACTTAGGTTAACGATTTCAAACCCATTTTCAAACCCAATTTTGTCAGAAAGGGTATTAGCCGCGGCCAAAAAAATAAAAGAGGTCCTAAAATTGAACCCTGAGGGACACCACAAGTAACTGTACATGGTTTAGAAAAAGTACCCGCAGATATATCAACTAGTTGTTGGCGCTCTGATAAGTATGATTTGAACCAACGGAGAATATCCTGTCCGAGACCCATGCTTTCCAGTTTCATGAGTAGGATTGAATGATTAACTGTATCAATGGCTTTCTGTAGATCAAGTAATACCATTCCTATAAGGTTGCCTTTATCCATTTCAAACTTTATGTAGTCAGCAAGATGAACAAGACAGGTATCTGTTGAGAACCTCTTTCTAAAACCAGATTGAAATCCATAAAGTAAATTTTCTCTTGTAAATATTTATCCACTTGATCATATACAACCCTCTCAAATAATTTAGATATAATGCAGAGAATGGACACTGGGCGATAGTTTCCTACCTCAGTTTTGTCATTCTTTTTAAAAATGGGCACCGCTCTTGCAGATTTCAGATCATCAGGCACAACCCCTTGGATAAGAGACAAATTAATAACATAATAGCATACTCTTGACTTCATATAAGAGTATGTTTCGAGTTCGTGCATTGACTGATAAAAATAATTTGACGTTATTCGTGTTTAATATTAGAAACGTCATTCGCCCTTTAATTTGAAATGTGAAACCATTTCAAAACATAGAATTATATAATTATATTAAAAAAACAACAACAAGATTTTCAAGATAACTTACAGCTTCACTAAACCACTGGTCAACATCCAAATTGCTATTACAAAAGATCTTATTTCGTAAACGATGTATTTTATATAGTACAGCCAAACCCAAATGAATTAACCCTTTCCTAACTTTTGACGTCACTGTTAGACAAGTCTTGTGAAAACATTGGGATAAAAGAAGAAATTGCTGATAGACAGCAATTTCTCCTTTTGTCCCAATATTTTCCTTGCTATCTTACACACAAATCCTTTTTTATCATTATCCATTTTGTTGCCTACATCATCTTTAAAACTGAATTGATCTAAAATATAGTTTTTTGTTGGCAATGGTTAAGTAAACCCGATCACGCGTATTTAATATGCATAATTGATGGAAGAGATAATGAGGCTTTTTTCCTGATCAAAGTTTGATGCCATTAGTCCAGCCGATTAATCTTTTCCCAAACGAAACAATTTCTGGCCGATTGAATATTAAAACCACTGCAGACGACAAAATAAGTATGACAAAATGTAGAATATCAAGATGATTTGACACACTGTGAGAAAATTAGCAAGTGTCGGTCATAAGCCCTTTCTCCATTTCTTTGTGTGTTTTCTAAACGGTTATGTCGTCAAAATAAATGTTTGTTTGACGAAGGGTTAAGGTCGTTTGGCGCAAATTTGTAAATTGCATCCTTAATTGAAGGTAAGAGAACCAGTGCCATGACAATAATTAATCCTAAATTATGTCGATTTGTGATCTGAAACCCTGTGGTAACCATTAAGGTTCCGGAACTGTAATGGCAGTATTTCGTACAACACTGATTCTTGCTAACAGATCTCTGTGAAAGTTGGATATGTTGTAGATATTGATGAATAAAAAAAGTATTTCGTCATTTTAATTATTATGATTGAATTACAGCTAGGCCCTATTACAATTTCGGGACCGTGTGCTAATAGTATATAATTTTATTTTTTTCTCTACAGAATGCATCTCCTTTGTTCGAAGATGTGATTTTTTGAGTACCGTTTGTTATGTCTTTTGTTACATTTTTAAACGAATACCATCCACCAGTAGATACCAAACAATGGCAAAGAATTTTGTGCTAAAAATCGACTTGGTTACCATTATGTTTTGATAAATCGTCGGTGTTATTATAAAATCTCGTAACTACGGCTTGGTTCAAGCCGTAGTTACGAGTTCTTATAACAACACCGACGAAATACAATTGTTTGTCCGAATTTACGTCACGGTTAATCGTTCCCTATTCGAGACGTTATTCGTGACAACAAAGTAGAAAGTGTTCTTAACTTTCAATAAAATTTTGCATGCATTGGTTCGAATCTTGCAGGTGTAAAACACCTACAAGATTCGAACCAATGCATGCAAAATTTAAGTGGTTTGGAGTTCGACATTGTGTCGTTTACATGGGTAAAATTTGTAAACATATGTCATATTGTTTGTTTGTTTGTTTATTATTATTATTATTATTATTATTATTATTATTATTATTATTATTATTATTATTATTATTATTATTATTATTATTATTATTATTATTATTATTATTATTATTATTATTATTATTATTATTATTATTTGTACTATTAGATTCCCCCGATGACGTTTCGAGGCACCACTAGCTAAGCTAGCGTATTATCTTTTTTTGTTTGTTTGCATGTTCCTACTAATCTACAAGTAACATGTGCTCTATTTACAGTGAAATGACCTTTGAAACAAACTTTTCTAAATCGGAACATTTTTTGCGTGCAGAAGAGAAGAGGCAGTAAGTTTTACCTCACTGCTACCCACTCCATTCAGCTGGGTGGGACTCGAACTCGGGTCCTCCGGGTTACAAGCGCTATCGAGGCTGTCGAAATATAATAGCATGACCGAACCACATTAGGCAAGTTTGTTCTATTTAACCCTTTACCAAGCGACAAAATTTTAGGGCGATCCACTTCGAAAACTGCCACAAATGACAAAATGAATGTTAATAAAGATAGGGTTTCTGTAAAATATGGCACAGAAAATATTGAGACAAAAGGAGAAACTGTTGGTTTTCAGCAGTTTCTTCTTTTGTCTCAATGTTTTCACAAGCCTATTCTATTATGGACGTCAAAACCAGGTCTTGTTTGGGAAAATGTTAATGATTATGCCTATCATTGAATAATCTCAATAATAGAAATGAACCATTTTAGATACAAACCCATACTCAATTAATGTATTAATAATCATTTCCCAATAGACACATTTGGAGTGAGAAATAAAGCACATAAAGAACAAATTAAACCATTAAATAATCAACTAGTCTCTACATGTAGTTACGCAACGCTAAACCTTTCCCAGACCACAATAGATCTATTCGGGGTGGTCCATAGAAATACGTGAAGTTACGTCTTTATTGTTGATTTGGTGCATTTACATGTTATAACACCACTAGGAATAGGACAGGCTGCAGCGTTGTAGACTATCTTATTGCTAGTGCTGAAAATTTTTCTTCCATTTCACACATGGAAATATCTGATATTACTGAATTTTCTGATCATTGTCCAATTGTATTTTATTTAAACTATGAACATTCTGCTTATCTTCGTACAGATATACTAACTTTTGATAAAATTTTCTGGGAAAATGCTGACCATACTGTGTTACATAACATTCTTAAAGATAATGAGCACATTTTTTTTCTGATTTAACTACAAAACTTACAACAAATGAAATTGATATAAATGTATGCGTAAATGAACAATCTAATAAAATTTATGACATTTCGTTCCAATTGCACGGTAAAACTATTAAAACGGATGGTAAGAAACAAAAAATTAGATCGTCACCGTGGTTTGATAATGCATGTAAATTATCAAAGCGTGCCTTCTTAAGCAGTAAACGAGATTATCGTTTAAACCCTTCTGAAGCAAATAGGTCAACCTTTTTAGAAAAAAGAAGAAATCATCGTAAAACAGTCCGTAAAGCAAAACAAAGTTTTTACTTTATGGAAAAGAATAGATTATCTTCTTTAAAATCGAAGTCTCCAAGAAAATTCTGGAAACATATTAATAAATTTACCAAGAAAAATGACAATTGTAGTCAATCTAGCGATTTATCCCTAAATGATTTTGTCGACCATTTCCGTAATATTTCGACTCACGGAGAATCCCGATTTGATGGTAGCGAATTTAACGTTAATAGGGGAGATAATTTACACATTCAGGAACTTGATAAACCATTTACCGTTCAAGAAATTTCTAAAACTATTAGTACATTAAGTAGACATAAAAGTGCAGATTATGATAATAATGTTGCTGACTTTTTTATTGACTCTAATGAAATTATTTCACCATATCTTGTTACTATTTTTAATCATAGGCCTATTTTTGATTCTGGAGTTTACCCTGAAGCATGGTCCAAAGGAATTATCATTCCTATACACAAGAAAGGCGATGTTAATAGCGTTGAAAACTATAGAGGTATTACCTTAGTAAATGTATTAGCGAAAATATTTTCTTTAGCTTTGAGAAATAGGATAAATAGTTGGTGTGAATCAAATGATGTTTTTACAGAATCACAATTCGGTTTTAGAGAGAATCATAGTACTACTGACTGTGTTTTTTCTTCTTCATTCTATCATTCAAAATATATTGAATAAAAAGAATAAACTATATTGTACATTCATTGACTATAAAATGGCATTTGACAGTGTTAATAGGGATGCATTATGGATAAAGTTAATTAATACAGGAATAAGTTGCAAAATAGTTAATATGATTAAGGCTATCTATAAAGACTTTAAATCGTGTGTTAAATTAAAGCCCGGAGAACCATTTTCTGAACTATTTGACGTCACGTTAGGTTTAAAACAAGGGGAGCCACTCTCATCGCTTCTATTCATACTGTTTATAAATGATATAAGCGAATCTTTGGATCTTAACAATTTAACAGAAACCGATCTTAATCTTCTTTCAATGTATATGTTACTGTATGCTGATGATATAGCTCTATTTACGACTGACCCTGTTAGCTTGCAGGCACAATTAGATACAATTTATCGATTCTCTAACAAATGGGGTTTAACAATTAATGTTCAGAAAACTAAAGTTTGTATATTTGAAAAGAGGAAAACTCAGCGTAATGTCACATTTTATATCAATAATGAACCAATAGAAATCGTAGACCATTTTAAATATCTAGGCATAGACTTTTACTACAATGGATCAATGAAGAATTCTGTTAATGTACTCAATCAGCAGGCTTTAAGAGCAAGTAATCGTTTATTTTCACTATTTTCGCGCGTAAAACTTAATGTTAAGGATAAACTTTCGCTTTTTGACACAATGGTTGGTTCGATTCTTCTCTATAGCTCAGACGTGTGGGGAATTTATCAATTCAATGAAATCGATAAGATCCATATAAAATTTTGTAAAAGATTGCTAGGTGTAAAATCTCAAACCCCAAACATGGCTGTGCTTGGAGAACTCGGTCGATTTCCATTATCCGTAATTTGCAAAGAAAGAGCGATAAAATATTGGCTTAAAATTATGAAAATGAATACTTCGTCCATGCACAGCATCTTTATGGAACAAGTTAATATTAATAATGCAAGCAGTTGGGCTCTTCATATCAAACGTTATCTAGATTCTTTGGGATTAAGTGATATATGGTCAAATTTCGACATTAATATGAATTATTTCCCTTTAATTAAACAACGCATCAGAGATCAATATATACAATCCTGGAATGCATCTATTAATACTTCACCCAAACTTAACTATTATAGTAAATATAAAAAAGAATTCTGCTTTGAAAAATACATTGACGTTTTACCAAATGAAAACTTAATGAGAACAATGAGCTGCTTCAGACTAAGTTCCCATTCTCTAAATATAGAGATGGGAAGATATTCTGGAGTTGCTCGTGCTGATCGTATTTGTAATTTTTGCAACGCTAGACAGGTTGAGTCAGAATACCATTTTCTTTTAAGTTGTCCGATTTATGCAGATTTGAGAAAAGAATATTTAGGAAATACAACTTGGCCCAGTCTAAATCTATTTACATTTATAATGTCATCCGACCGAACAAAAACTATTTTAAATGTTTGCTAAATACTTAAGGGAAGCGAATAAATTACGAAATGAAAAGTTAAAGTAGATTATATAATGAAATCTGCTCATATAACCAGGTATCATGTAACTGTTACTAACATTTTCTGTATTTGTTTTGTGAAACTATTTTGTATTGTTTTGTTTGTCATATTTGTGTACATATATGTATGTTTATTGGCCAAAAGCATTGTTTGCTGATTTGCCGAATAAATGAATTTGAATTTGAATGAATTTGTTGAATAATTTTGTTGATTGAGAAATCTTTGGGCTAATATTTGACATGTAGGTACTCAAATATATGGTCAGCCTAGTACACTACAAAATATATCGGAGAAGCGTAATAACACGAAACAAAAATGGGAAAAGTATTACCTACCCAGTAAACCCGTCATTTATCGATGATACTGCACGAAGTTTGCAACGGCACGAGTGACAGCCGATAATAGGGTGTGTGGTCTAGTGGTCTAATTTGAAAGATGTTGAAGACAATGAAATGAAGGATGATATATATAGATAGGATAAATATAGATCTTGGCCTACGATATTGTACAGAAAATATCTTTTTTTTTATTTTGGCTCAGTTTATTCCAAAGCATTTTCTTTCAAAGACATGTGAGTTATGCTAGATCTGGTCTACACATTTTTGTTAAAGATCTAAAAAAGAAAAGAAAAATAACAGGAACGAAAATCGAATCGCTGCATAAGAAGTAGTTTCGCCGATAATTTATTTATTTATTTTTATTTATTTATTTGTATTTTGTGCTCAGAATTTCGTTAATGTTGTAAACTACTCTTTACTTTTGACCATGCGCATAACTTGTCCTAGCCAAATGTAGGCTAACAACTTGTTCCATTCGCCCTTTTGGACTTACAGATAATCTCGTGGGTAAACAGTGTAGCATTTCTCAAAAAGCTGGATTTCAAAGAAATATAGAATATTTTTTGTCTGTGAAAACATCTTTATAAATGTAATTTGAACTAGATCTACCCTGATAAACGGAGTAAAATGAAAATTTCAAAGACAATCCAAAATGTAGGCCCTATAGGTCTACATGTAGGGCCTATAGCCTACTTTCATATTTTTTCATATTTTCAATTATTGCTTGAAATCTTGTTTGAATATCCAAGATTAGCTTTTCAGAAGTAGTTGTAAAAGTAAAACATAGACATAGGAAGGTTTATCTATTGGGGTGGGGTGGGGAGCAAATGTTATAAAGTAAATGGAAATATTGGTGTAGGCCTATTGCGGGGGACATGGGGGGCATGTCCCTTTCAGTCTAAATTATTGGGGGCCTGGCCCCATGCGCCCTTTCCTACGCCTATGTAAAAAGCTACCAAATCATCAAAGTTATAACATTGTGCGTCGTGTCATTGTCGCGAAACTGTGGGTGTAACAACTTGCCCCGCATTAAACATATCCCCGTTCTAGATCTAGATCTATCCCTATTTTGACAGATCTGTAGGCCTAGATCTACGTCAGCATTTAGAAATCGTTGTTCAATGTAGAATTTACGTTAATTAATGCTGAAATCTAGTATTCGTTTTATGCACAACGTTTACAGAATGTTCCCCAGCATTACATGTCATCGCATCGTCCTAGGTGCTCTCCAACAGCAGTTTCAGTACTTTGATTAACCTTATTTTTTGACCTCGTGCAAGGTCGTGGTTGAGTTCAACATAGACAAGCAGTAAACAAGAGTCATGCCAGATGACAAATGTGTAAAGAAAGAGTGTTTTATTCCTGACAAGATTGGTTAAAAGTTAATTGAATTTTACATGCATATTCATTTTAAATGTTAATATTAACGTAAATACTATAGATCATATAGAAAATTATTTACACTAGGGTATCTCAATCGAACACGACAATAACAAAGTTACACAATCCTTCACGTTTGCCGACATGCGATTCAACACAAAATTTATGTAACTAATTTACACAACGTTCACTTACATATCAAGTTGTGTACGGAAGAAGAAGGCCTTACGAAGGTGAGTTATTTGTTTTTGATTATTATTAGTAGATATAGTTGTTTCCTATTCCGAAATAACCTTCAGACTCGCTTCGGGTGGCGAAAACGAAACTCGACATTTTTCATTTTCTGAGACTGATGCAAACTCTCTTTTAACCCTTTCCCAAACGGCAATTTTTTAGGGTGATACACGTCAAAAATGGCCACAAATGACGAAATGGAAGTTAATAAATAGAAAATGTGTAAAATATGACAGAGAAAATATTGATGCAAAAGTAGAAATAATACGAGTCTTCTCTGATGTAAATACGCTCTTTGATATTTTGATTTTTCGCTATTTACATCAGAGAGCGTTGCTCTTTGAAAACAGCGGAAAGTTCGGTAACGTTACAAGTAATTTGAAGCTTTGTTTTTGTGTATCATATCGAATCACTCGGTAAAACACTGTAGGGTATATTGATCAATAAATCATTTTTTGCCATACCTGATCAAAAATTTCATTTCAAATCGGCCTGCTGGATGAGTATAACCTTTGGTTTTGAATGGAAGGTCAAGGTAAACAAAGGCTGCTCAGGTGAGGGTTGTTGCAAAACATTGCCTATTAACCTTTTAGAAATACTTTTTGGTCGTAATTTTTTCAGCAGCCATAACAATAAATGGTTCATTTATCGATATCATCAGGGGTTTTAACGATAGCGTTTAAGATCGGACGGTGAACGATGCGCAACAATTTGTTGCGAACTTCTTGATTTTTTCAAAGAGCAACGCTCTCTGATGTAAATAGCGAAAAATCAAAATATCAAAGAGCGCATTTATATCAGAGAAGACTCGGATTAAAGTAGAAACTGCTGGATATCAGCAGTTTCTTCTCTTGTCTCAATGTTTTCCAAAGCCTTTCCTATCAGAGACGTCAAAACCAGGCCCTGTTTGGGAAAGAGTTAAATACTTAAACTTAAGATTTATCTTTTTCTCCAAAGGCAAACATTAGGACTTTTTTCAATTTAACCCTATCCCAAACAAGACCCGTTTTTGACGTCCTTAATAGGTGAGACTCGTGAAAACATTAAGGCAAAAGAAGAAAGTGCTGTGATCAGCACTTTCTCCTTTTGTCTGAATATTTTCTGAGCTATATTTAAATCCATACCCAATCACAATTTATTTTGTCATTTCCAACTCCTTTCAAATTAGACTACTCTAATTCTAAATTTTTGCCATTTTGGAAAGAGTTAAAACTGTCTGTAGACGACAAAGATGTTCCAAAGACTTTTGTTTGTCCAAAGCACAGAAATTTTCTGAGAAAATATTTAGGATTTTCTTTTATTGAAGAAAGCTTACTATTAAAATTGGCATGTTCATTTTGCCTGACTGTTCTTACGGACATTGTTCCCATAGGTACATCGATTCCGGGTTTCAACAACTTACAAATAATGTAGAGCTGTATAACATAAATTGTCGTTTTTCAACGAAACTCGTAACTGCAGCTTGGTATAAGCTGCAGTTACGACGTTTTCGTTGGAAAGCAGCGAAATAAAGAAAAAGTCTGACAGCAGCTATTTTCTAAGGAACGGAAGTGACGCAAGCACCCCTGGTGTCCTTCACAGGGTATGTTTCATTCAAAAGAAAGTGGAACCAGGGGTGCCTGTGTCGTTTCTGTTCGCTAAGAAAATGGCCGCTGTCTGACCTATTTTGTAAGTTGCTAAAATTCCGGAATCCAAGTGCCTATGATTGTTCCTCAGAACAATATTTTATTGCACTCTTGACTTCGTTGACTTCCTAACAAGAACGCACAAAATCTATATGGTTTCGTTGAAATTGAAAGAAGGCTAACTTTATTCAGTTATATGTTGACTTGACCCATTACTGCACATTGACACCTTTTGACTCCTAGACATGGAAAGGCTTGGGAAAACGCTGTGGAAAATGAAGAAATTGCTTGTGACAAGCAATTTCTTTATTTTCCACAATGTTTTCTTACCTAAAATGGAAAGATTTATATTAGATCTATGATATTTCATCAACTTGAAATTGTCATCTGCAACACCTTTCAAATTGAAACAATTCAAAATTTGGCCTTCGGGTAATGGGTTAAAACTATATATGGGTTAATCTCATTGGTTAATCCTTTCCCAAACATTGACGCTTTTTGACGCCCTTCAAGATAAAGGCTTTGGAAAACATTGTGGAAAATGAAGAAATTGCTTGTGACAAGCAATTTCTTCATTTCTCACAATATTTTCTACCAATAAAGGCCAAAAAATGTGCAATTTCATTCACTTGAAATTGTCGTCTGCAGTATCTTTGAGTTTGGACAAGTCCAAAATTTTGTTGTTTGGTAATGGGCTAATCTCATTTGTTTCAGTCACACAATGGCAGGAAGGAATGACTTGGTTGGAGTGATTCGGGGCCTGCGGCTCGTGGCCCAAGCTCTGTCCGAGAACCAGGGTCAAGAGGTCAGACACACATGGGAGAATTCAAGCGTGAGGAAGGCCGTGGGAAATGTTGGCAGTCGGATACAGGATGCGGCTGTAAACAGTAACATCAGAGCTAGCGATTTGCCTGTGAGTTTTAATTGTAATTTGATAAAGTGTGTGTTTACTGTTCAGGAACTTTTTCGAACAGTTTTTTAACAGTTGTAAACATATTTTCAGTACAGAGTTTCTTCTTATAAACAAGATCCTGTCATTTAAGAAAGACAGACATAAATGAATTGGTAGTTTTATGTTGAGATGAATTGTACGCAATTTTAGTCTTCTCTTGCTGTTTTCTGATACTGTTTGAAACTGCATTAAACTCCAATCCGTCAATCTATTAATCAAACATTCATTTGTTTCATTATGTTGAAAGATAAAGCTTTCAAAAGAGCTTTAATGGATTAGAAGTTTATTTGTATTGCATTGACTGATCAGGAGTCTCGCTACCAATTTTTGTTTGGGGCCAGGGGCCAGTGAAATTGGGAAAAATAGCGACATTTTTACCTAAATTGGGAAAAACAAAAACAAGTTTGTATTCATACTGACACTCAGTTTTAGCTGCAAATAAGACTGTAGTGATGTAAAATGCATTTGTACATACTCTTGTTTAAGAATCGACTCTAAAACTGTCTTCAAAATGTTTGTTAATGAAGATGAGGTCTTAACATGGGGCATTCGGGGTCCTCATTGGGAATTTTCACCAGAGAATTTGGAAAAAAAGATACTTTTTACCATTGGGAATGGGGCCGAATAACGGCCCCAAATTTTGGCAAACGAGACCCCTGCTGATAATTGTATTCTTTTTTTCAGCAAAAGATACAAAATACTGCTTCACTAATGTATCAACAAACAGTTGAGGCAAGCAACATCTTCCGCGGAAAATATCCCACCAACATAGAAGCAGATGAGGCAGCAGGATCAGACAGCAATAATTTCGACATATCTAGTCAACCAATGGATGAGTTCTCGACACAAATTCATGAAATGAACACAGAAAGGACAAATGTTTCTCAGAGTGTAAATATCACAGACAATACTGGAGCTAAATCTAGTAAAGATCATGTGCAACAGTTTAGCCCAGCTGTTGATATGGGAACTGTTGCCGCGGAAACAAGAATACCTCCTGTGAATCTCAAAGTCAATGTTGAATCTGAAAGTGTACTAAAGTCAGCTGAAGTCAAATCTACAAAATCACAAGCAGCTAGGCCAGACAAAAATGTGGAATTGTTGAAAAAGTTTAAGCCACAGGTAATGTACTCCTTCAGAATAGATATTTTCGCAATCCTATTTTACTCTACAATATGTTTAATTGGCCAAGATTTTTCATTAGGAGTTTCATATGGGGTATATTACTTTAGTCTTACAGACTCTTTAACCCTTTCCCAAATGACAAAATTTTGGAGTGATCCACTCCAAAAACTGCCACAAATGACAAAATGGATGTAAGTAACGATAGGATTTGTGTAAAATATGGCACAGAAAATATTCAGACAAAAGGAGAAACTGCTGGTTATCAGCAGTTTCTTCTTTTGTTTCAATGTTTTCTCAAGCACTGTCTATTAGGGATGTCAAAACCAGGTCTTGTTTGGGAAAGGGTTAATTGATCTCAGAGATAAAAAATGATGGTGGGGTGGGGCATATTTCTATCTTTCCAATGGGGTATCTGAGATAAGATGAATGTTCAAGACCTAAGATTTAAATAAACTTTAAAAAATGTGGCAACAGGGTGCTTAGTTGACTTAACCCTTTATCTTAGAGGGAAACTTATGATCATTCCAATGTGAAAGGAGTTATACACAACAAAATAAGTGATATCAAAAGTAGAAAATGTGCACTGGTACATAAAAGCACAGAAAATATTGAGGGAAAAGGAGAAAATTGCTGACCATCAGCAATTTTTTCTATGTCATCAATGTTTTCTCAAATAATTTCTACAGGGGATATCAAAACCAGGCCTTGTTTGGGGAAGGGTTAACTTAAATTATTTCGGATGTCTCCTCTTTTACAGCTGAGTGATAGAGCACAAGAAAGAAAAGTTCCATCGTCAAGAATCGGTCGGGTTTTTACTTTCGGAAGTAAGTCTGACTTATTCAATTATCTTACTAACAGGCTAGTGAAATCATTTGAAACTTTACTACATTAACCCTTTCCCAAACAAGACCTGGTTTTGACGTCCTTAATAGAAAAGGCTTTGAAAAACATTGAAACAAAAGAAGAAACTGCTGATAACCAGCAGTTTCTCCTTTTGTTTCAATATTTTCTGTGCCATATTTTACCCAAATCTTATCTTTGATAACTTCCATTTTGTCATTTGTGGCAGTTTTTAAAGTGGATAACCCTAAAATTTTGTCGTTTGGGAAAGGGTCAACCTATTACCTCACAGTGACGCCTTTTGACGCCAAATAAGAAAGATGCTTTGGAAAACATCGTGGAAAATGAAGAAATTGCTTGAGACAAGCAATTTCTTCATTTCCCACAATGTTTTCTAATCCAAAAGTTGTAAAGTTTTGAAATGTTATCACATTGAAATTGTCGTCTGCAACTTCTTTCAATTTGGACAAGCTTAAAGTTTTGTCGTTTGGTAATGGGTTAATCCTTTACCAAACGGCAAAATTTTAGGGCAGTACTACTTTAAAGCTGCTGCTGATGACAAAATAGTCTAGATGTTGATAAAGATAGAATTCATGTGAGTTATAGATTAGAAAATATTGAGGCAAAAGAAAAAATGCTGATAATCAGCATTTTCTTCTTTAGCCTCAATGTTTTCCCGAGCCTTTCCTATTTGGGATGTCAAAACCAGGTCTTGTTTTGGATAAGGGTGAAAGAGATTGTCAGTCTATTTAAACAGTATTGTAAAAAATATTTATTAAAAATCGTATTCTTTAAACCCATTACCACACTATGACGCCTTTTGATACCGTACAATAAAATAGCATCAGAAAACATCATGGAAAATGAGGAAATTGCTGGTGACAAGCAATTTCTTCATTTCCTACAATGTTTTCTACACAAAAGGATCGAGATTTCATGCTCTAGATAGAAATTGTCGATCAACACCTTTAAATTCAATCCATCTGGTTTTGTGTTAAATTTTCGAACAGTCTTTTAATCATTTAATTATTTAAATGGTATTCCTAAGGGAACAAATATAAGATATCTTTAAAAGTTGCTCTATCTCAATATTTCGGCTAAGAAGCCTTTTTCGAGACATAAAACGTTGTGTTGATTTGGCGGCGACGTCGTGACGTCAACGCTTAGCGCCACCATTACTGTAAGCGTTAACATAAACAATTACATGTTATCATTATGTAGCGTTAAAATTTGTACATTTTTATCTCTCGAAAAAGGCTTCTTAGCCGAAATATTGAGATAGAGCAACTTTTAAAGATATAGTCTTTTAATCATTTCCCAAACAACAAAATTTTAGAGTGATCCATGTCAAAAACTGCCACAAATGACAAAGTGGAAGTTAACTCATGAAAGATAGAATTTGTGTAAGATATGGCATAGAAAACATTGAGACAAAAGGAGAAACTGCTGGTTATCAGCAGTTTCTTCTTTTGTTTCAATGTTTCCCCAAGCCTTTTCTAATAGGGACGTCAAAACCAGGTCTTTTTTGGGAAAGGGTTAAATCTTATAAACATAATTTTATATTAGAGAACATCTTTATTGGTTTATCCTGTTTATAACTTTATGTTACTGATTCCAGGTATGGCAGCAGGACTGGGCATGAGTACGATGACAGACTTTACAAAACGATCACTCGGACTGAACAATACAGGTATGCTATCTCTCATTGCAAGACGTTCCCCTCCTTTTAGTAGCATATTCCTTAAATATTTTGTACATTACAACTTGCCAAGTCTCTTAAACGTTTCGGAAACAACACAGTTTTAGAGAGGTCTTTATTTTAAGCTGTTGCAGAAAGCAGCACAAATGTAACTTAAAAATTAAAATATATGACTGGTATGCTAGCATTCAAATCCTAAAGGGGAAAAGATGAAAATACTGTTAAGTGGTTATCAGCATTTTCTTTTTCCCCTCAAGAGTTAAGAAACCAACATGCTAATGTTGTTGTCAACTCTTCTATGGGAAAGCATGAATGCACTTCAGAAAATAGACAATTTGATTGAAAAAAATTAAGAAATGGATTCATTAAATGTTAGTTAAGGGAGAAAATTCTAATAGTCATAAATTGTTTCTGGGATACATGTAATTTAATAATTGATTGGAATTTATGGAATTATTAATGAATTGGTTAACCCTTTCCCAAACAAGAACTGGTTTTCACGTACCTAGAAAAGGCTTGGGAAAACATTGAAACAAAAGAAGAAACTGCTGATAACCAGCAGTTTCTCCTTTTGCCTCAATATATTCTGTACTACCTTGTATACAAATCATGTCCTTATTAACATCAATTCTGTCGTCTGCAGCAGCTTTCAAATTAGAAAAGTCCAAAATTTGGCTGTTTGGGAAAGGGTTAAGAAGATGATTGAATTCTCATTACTGGTTTTCCCACCATGTTTATGTTCAGATGTTGGATCCGCCATTATAAGCAAACAGAGTGTACTGAGTGAAGCGAACGTAGACAGAATCGTAACGACTTTATGTCGAGTGAGAGGGGCGGCACTCAAACTTGGGCAGATGATGAGTTTACAAGGTAGGGGAGATTATAAAGTTATTATTGAACAGGGTCCATGCTAGTTTGCCTAAGTTACAATACAAAGAAAATTTGATCTAAAAAGATCTTAGAGCGTACTGAGTGAAGCCAACGTAGACAGAATCGTAACGACTTTATGTCGAGTGAGAGGGGCGGCACTCAAACTTGGACAGATGATGAGTTTACAAGGTAGGAGATGATCACAGGACTCCGCTCAAGATAATGGCTTTAGAAAACATAGTGGAAAATGAAGAAATTGCTTGTGACAAGCAATTTTTTCATTTTCCACAATGTTTTCTACGTAAAAAAGACCAAAAAATGCAAAATTTCATTCACTTGAAATTGTCGTCTGCGTTATCTTTGAATTTGGACTAGTCTAAAATTTTGCCGTTTGGTAATGGGTTAACCATTTTCCAAACGTCAAAATCTTAGGGTGATCCACTTCAAAAACTGCCACAAATGGCAAAATGGATGTTATTAAAGATAGGATTTGAGTAAAATATGGCATAGAAAATATTGAGACAAAAAGAGAAACTGCTGGTTTATCAGCAGTTTCTTCTTTTGTTTCAATATTTTCTGAAGCCCTTTCTATATTAGGGACGTCAAAACCAGGTCTTGTTTGGGGAATGGTTAAAGTAAGCTGCAGTTACGAGCTTTTCGTTGAAAAGTGACATTAAACAATTATTATTTAACAAGAACAAGAACAAAAGTTTATTGATTTAGACTTGAACAAATATGTTCATCGTCTTCAATACAAAAATACATACATACAAGTAATAATGGCATTAACAATGTTTGAAAATGGAAATAAAATTTGTAAAGTTTTCGACAGTTTTTTGACAGTTTTTTGCGGAAGTTATTAAAGCATTTCTTCTTCTTTGGATTCTATGATATGTCGAATTTGTTTTTGATCACATTCGTTTTACATTACTGGGGAACTGAAGTTTTCCAGCATTGGAAAACGCATGTGGAACAAATGGAATTTCTATGTGTCATTTAATTTGCATAATTAATTTATCAAATCAAATAATTATATGTAATAGGTAGGGTATTATAACCAAATCTATCTAGAGTATTCTCTTACTGAGTAATGAAGGCCAGGACCAGACTGTCTGTATGTACAGGCTGTCTGTCCCTTGCCAAAATGATCCAAGGCTTTAGGAATCAAATTACATCATGTGTGGAATATAATGCTGGTAATTCTGCATGTAAAATGACATGACTTTTAAATAATTTACAAAAACTATATATACATAATGATCATTATCTTTGTTTGGCATTACGTTATTCAAAAAATTAGCTGGACATAAGACTTATAGACTGGTCTGTGATAAATATCCCTTTAGTTCACATGTGTGGTAGGAGGGCATGATTGGTGAATGATAGAATACTGATTATCAGCATTCTACCTCTCACAATTCTGCCTATGAATTGTTTATTTCCGTGTAGAAAAAATAGACTGGGATACAATTAATTTACCAGTACTTGCTTTTGTTTAATAGCACCTTGTCGAAAAGCGATTCACAAGGTGCTATTTCGTTAGGATAGAAACGGAAAAGATTTTAATGGACATGACTTCTAAACCACAAAAGAATCTTGGCGAAACTAAAGTCAAGATCCCTTCCAAGTTGAAGTCGTGTGTTTGCTCATTTTATGGGTAATTTCCTCTTCCAATGCCAAAATTATTATTAGGTTATTATTTAACAACAATTATTATTTAACAGGGTCCATGCTTGTTTGTTTAACCCTTTCCCAAACGACAAAATTTTAGGCTGGTCTAATTTGAAAGCTGCTGCTGATGACACAAGAAATGTTGCTAAAGATAAAATGTGTGTATGACACAGCACAGAAAATATTGAGACGAAAGGAGAAACTGCTGGTTATCAGCAGTTTCTTCTTTTGTCTCAATGTTTTCCCACACCATATCAATTAGGTACATCATAAGCAGGTCTTGTTTGGGAAAGGGTTAACATACAATAAGGAGAAAATGAATGAAAAGAAATGAAATAAATTGGTCGACCTATATGGATGAATAGATTGTCTCTCTCCAGCAGATATCTGGGATACATTCTTTTAGTTGTTCGAAATCATGTCTGTTTTTTACCTACATACAATTGATTTTTAGAGCACTATGAGAAGAAATGATGTTAGATAACTTTGAAATTGACTGATTGTTACCACTATGACTTCAACTAGAAGTAATACAATTAATCCATTGACATTAAGCTTTTAAAAGTAGTTTTCTAATCATGTTTAATTTTTAGCTTGACTTTTCGAAGAAATTGAGAGCTTATACTGTCACCCGGGCGTCGGCGTCGGCGTTGGCGTCGGCGTTGCAACAAAGGTTAAAGTTTTTTCAAACATCAATAACTTCCATACTATCAAAGGGATTCAACCCAAACTTGGAATTCTTATTCACCATCACACCCTCTACCTTACTACCATGACCCATGACCCTGGCTCCACTATATTTGGATTTATTCCCCCTTTATACTAAGCAACTTAGAAAGTCAAGCGCGCTGTCTTCGGACAGCTCTTGTTTCTGAGAAATTAACATTACTTGCATATACGATGCATTTTTCAGATGAATCCATGATCAGTGCAGATTTACAGCGGATATTAGAGCGAGTAAGACAGAGTGCAGACTACATGCCTGTCTGGCAGATGGAGGTAAAGGATAGTCTTTGATTAATTGTTGAAGTATTGCCTCTTTTCAACTCAAAGGCCTACTATAAAGAATGGATTTAATAGTTGCACTGAAAAAATATTTCCTTTAACCCATTACCAAACAACAAAATTTTGACTTGTCCAAATTGAAAGATGTTGCAGACGACAATTTCAAGCAAATGAAATAGAACAAAGTTTGGTCTTTTGGGGAAGAAAATATTGTAAGAAATGAAGAAATTTACTTGTCACAGGCAATTTCTTGATTTTCCACAATGTTTTCCATTTTCTTTATGGGAGTCAAAAGGAGTTGATATGTGGGAATGGCTTAAATTTGTGCTGCAGGTATTTTAGAAGTTGTGGATCTGACATGAGCTAGTCATTACAATGAAAGGTTGCTTAATGCAAGACATCCTTTAGAGTCATTTTAGGCATTCATAAAGTAACTTAGTTGGATTGCTTAATACCTGTTTTAAGGGTTTTGATTCTTCTATCATTTAGATAAAAAAAATTGCTTCACTGTTTGCATACATATTTTACTTGACAGAGAGTAATGAAAAAAGAGTTTGGATCAGATTGGAGAGAGAAGTTGGCCAGTTTTGAGAACCGTCCATTTGCAGCAGCATCTATAGGCCAGGTCCATAAAGGGATCTTACATGATGGTCGACCAGTGGCCCTTAAAATACAGGTAACACTTGATTTATTTGACAGGTACTAACTTAACCCTTTTCCAAACAAGACCTGGTTTTGACGTCCATTATAGATAAGGCTTGGGAAAACAATGAGGCAAAAGAAGAAACTGCTGATGATCAGTAGTTTCTTCTTTTGCCTCAATGTTTTCTGTGTCATATTGTACACAAATCCTATATTTACCAGCATCAATTTTGATCTTTGCAGCAGCTTTCAAATTGGATCACTCCAAAATTTGTCTGTTTGGAAAGGGGTTAAATGCAAGGTATGTACATATTTGGCAAATATCCTAACATACAGCAAAGAGACATTTGGTACAGGAGCAAAAGGTCAAGTTTATTAAAAAAGATTTAGTTTGGTCGTGATGTTATGGCACATGTTTACAAAATTTACCACTGTAAGCAACACAATAATCAAAACAATTGTAACTTTGCATTTGGTTGTTTGTGTCTCACATTTGCAAGATTCTAATCAACACATGCAAAAATGTTTTGAATATTTAGAACGCTTTTTCATTGCCTAGACTGGTAAAACTCCAGGAAGCTAATTTCTGGTTCCCATTTCAGTATCCAGGGGTGCGTTCTGTAGAGCGAGATTTTTAAAGATTTCTAAAGATTTCTTAAGATGTTTTTGATACAGCTTTTTTGAGACCGAGATTTTAAGCGAGGTGTTCCGAATATTCCATACTTCATACAAATGACATCATTTGTATGAAGTATGGAACATTCGGAACTCTGCGGTTTATGAATCATGAGGCATTCGGAACAACTCGGTCAATTCTATCCCATATAGATTCTACAGAATTTACCGAGGTGTTCCGAAAGAAGTATAGAGCAATGGCGGCTTCCAGTGATCTTCTTAAAAATCTTGCTCAAAAGAGCGCTTTATCCTAAAACATCTTAAGAAATCTCAAGATATCTAAAGAAATCTCGCTCTAAAGAAAGCGGCTCAGTTGTAGCCAAGAGCATAGACAGTGACATAAATGAATGTGGTACAACTACTTCCTAAACCTCTCCCAAAACAAGACTTTATTTTGAGATCCTTAATAGAAAAGACTTTAGAAAACATTGAGACAAAAGAAGAAAATGCTGATAATCAGCATTTTCTCCTTCTGTCTCAATGTTTTTTGTGCTTTAATTTGCCCAAAGGATGAGTGTCAATAAGGCCCTTTCCGTGACCCAGCCCTATTTTCTTCATTTTCGCCATAAATGACCACTAACATATTGACCTTATGTAGGCAAAATATCAAGTTGAACGGAGCATTGGTTTGGAAGATATATTAAATCAAAGTGGGTGGGGTAAGTCACCCACTATGCCATTAGGTGGTAATCAATTTCTTATACACTTTTACTAACAATTTATAACTTGAAAATTGCTGATGCATTGCACTTTGAATATATGTTGTTGTTTATTCCATTGGATGTCATGTTCAGGAGAAAAGGGGCATTAAACATGTTTATGAATTTTTAGGATTTTTGGATGGACTAACTTTACGAAAAACCACAACAGGCTTTTATTTCTCATTTCATTTGATTTATCTTTCTGGTGGTGAATGAAGATATATTACCATAATTTGTAATATGAAAATTTTCAAAATGGCTTTTTTATTTTCTGGATTACTTGCCCTTGATTTCTTGATAAAAATGCCAAAAATTATAAGAAGTACTATTTCGTTTCTGAACCAAACTTTTCTGTATAAATCACCATAAAATACCATCAGGAGGACGATATGAGCCTTATAGACACAAACGCGTCAGTTAAAGAAGTGGCAATTGTTATCTTAACAAAGTGGGTGGGGTAATATACTCCAAAATTACGCATGAAACAGACAGGAATTTTTCATAGTTAGAATTGCTTGTATAGCATCCTAAATGTGTGGTAATGTTGTTATTAGCTCATCTGAGCATAAAATTCTCAATTTGAGCTATTTTAATTGCTTTTTGTTTGTTGTCTGTCTGTCTATCTGCGCATCTGTCTGTTCTTAATTTGGTCTTTACACTCTAGCACCCGCAAATATAAACCAGTCTTAACCAAACTTTATCAAAACAAGTATAGTCATAAGTTCTCTTGGGAGTTCGATTATGGGCCGGATCAAACAAAAAGGTCCAAAGTTGTCTGCCTTTGCATGTCAAAAATAGCTAGTTTTGACATTGTTTCTACTATAGCCTCTACATTTATTGTCCAATCAAGATGAAAATTAGTCACAATATTAGGTACAATATGTGCTCAAATTGCATCGATATTCAGTCTGATGGGATCAGAAAATTACCATTTTCAACTTTGTTTTCACTCTAATTTTGTCTAATACAAGGGCAGATAACTGAGCAAGTCTTACCCTAATTATGTTGAAATCCACACTTCTCCAATTTCTTATAGTCACAAAGACTGTGTCAAAATTTCATTTTGATTGGTTTATATTTGTGGTTTTTAAGGATAAAACAAAGTCGAAAACGGCAATTTTGCCAAATTCAAGGGCAGGCAACTTCACAAATTGTAGTCCGATTGTGCTGAAATTTGAACTCATTCAAGATCTTATAGTGACCAACATTGTGTCGGAGGTTTGTCTTGATTGGTCTGTATTTGTGTTTGTTAGAGTAAAAGAAGTTGAAATCAGCATTTTTTTCAAATTCAAGGGCACATAACTCGCGACTTTCAGATTCGGTCAGACAGAAATTCAAATTTATTATAGCTTATATAGTAACCAACTCTGTTTCTATATTTACATCTTGATTGGTCGATAAATGTAGATGCTAGAGCGGAAACAATGTCAAAACTAACTATTTTTGACGTGCAAGGGCAGATAACTCTGGACCTTTTTGTTTCACCCGGCCCATATACGCACTTCAAAGAGATCTTATGGCCATACTTGTTTTGATAAAGTTTGGTCAAGATTGTCTTATATTTGCGGATGCTAGAGTGTAAAACCCAAATCAAGAACAGACAGATGCGCAGATAGACAGACAGACAAAGAACAAAAAGCGATTGAAATAGCTCAACTTAAGCATTTTGTATTCAGATGAGCTAATAACAACGCTACCATCCATGTAAGATGTTATACAAGCAATTCTGACTATGAAAAATTCCTGTCTGTTTCATGCGTAATTTTGGAGTATATTACCCCACCCACTCTGTTAAGATAACTATTGCCACCTCTTTATCTGATTTTTTGTGTCCATAAGGCTCATATCGTCCTCCTGATGGTATTTTATGGTGATTTATACAGAAATGTTTGGTTCAGAAACGAAATAGTACTTCTTATTATTTTTTTGCATTTTATCAAGAAATCAAGGGCAAGTAATCCAGAAAATAAAAAGCAATTTTGAAAATTTTCATATTACAAATTATGGTAATATATCTTCATTCACCACCAGAAAGATAATTCAAATAAAATAAGAAATAAAAGCCTGTTGTGGTTTTTCGCAAAGTTAGTCCATCCAAAAATCCTAAAAATTCATAAACATGTTTGATGCCCCTTTTCTCCTGTACACGGCATCCAATGGAATAAACATCAACATATATTCAAAGTGCAATACACATATATTTCATTGCATCAGCAATTTTCAAGTTATAAATTGTTAGTAAAAGTGTATAAGAAATTGATTACGATCTAATGACATAGTGGGTGACTTACCCCACCCACTTTGATTGAATATATCTTCCAGATCAAGGCTCCGTTCAACTTGATATTTTGCCTACATAAGGTCAATATGTTAGTGGTCATGTGTGGCGAAAATGAAGAAAATCGGGTTGGGTCACGGAAAGGGCCTTATTGACACTCATCCTTTCATGCATATTACCATCAGTTTTGTCGTCTGCAGCAGCAATCAAATAGAACCACCATAAAGTTTTGTCTGCTGTTAACCCTTTCCCAAATGGTAAAATTTTAGACTGGTTCAAATTCAAAGATTTTGCAGACGACAATTTCAAATAAACAAAATTAAAATTTTATGGTATTTTAGGGTAGAAAACTCTGTGGTAAGTGAAGAAATTGCTTGTCACATGCAATTTCTTCATTTTCCACAATGTTTTCCAAAGCCTTTATCTTGTTGCGTGTCAAAAAGCATCACTATGTGGTAATGGGTTAAAGGGTTAAATTTAATTTCATATTCCCATTACAGTATCCAGGTGTAGCAAAGAGTATAGACAGTGACATAAATAATCTGATGTCTGTATTGAATGTGGTGCAGCTACTTCCTAAAGGTAGGAGATTTTATAATTAAAATTCGGATAACAGTGTACACATGCAATCACATGACTTTGTTATGATATGCTTTTCCAACTTATGTAAACAAAAACATTCTGTAAGTACACATTTTTATCAAATTTTAAATCAAATGCTTAATATTCAGTATTGAGATATGTAAAATTCGATACGTCTTACTCCCCAGTTTATTTTGATACCAAGATCTTCCCTAAAATCCTTGTCAAAGCTGAGAACATTCGAGCAAAGTGCAAACATTTTTTAAGAAGATATATCACAGCATTCAAAAATGCTTTGCATGAATGCTTTGACATGGATTTGAGGGATGATCTTGGTATCAAAATAGACCGGAGAGTATGACATATGGAATGGCACGTATCTCAATATTGAGTGTTAAGCATTTGATTTCAAATTCGAGAAAACTGTGTACTGACGGAGTGTTTTTGTTAACAAAAGTTAGGAAAGCATGTCATAACAAAGTCATGTGATTGCCGCCTGTGGTTTAACCCTAGAACCAAAATGACAAAATTTTAGGGTAATCCATTTTTGAGGCAGCAGCAGACAATAAAATGCATGTTGAGAATAATAGGATTGAAGTATGATATAGCATGAAAGATATTGAGGCAAAGGCAGAAAATGTGGATTACCAGCATTTTATTTCTTTTGTCTCACTTCTTACAAAACTTCCTAATGGGATGTCAAAACCAGGGGCCTGTAATATCAATGGTCATACACTTATTTTTTCGTAATTACTTGTAACGGTAACCCTGATTGGCCCAATCTGATTTCTCGTTCAATCAGATTTCTTCTTACATATTTACACAAAAAGGTAGTCATAAGATTGTTGATAAAATGGCCTTAGGTCTTTTATGGGAATCAGTAAACAATTTCAGTCTTGTTATTGCAGAAATATATATAAAATTATATTCAATTTTTTCAGATTTACTTTAATTAGACCTGTCACGCTATAGGGGAACTTCTGGTGTATGGTGATTTTCTGGATCTGAATTGCGATTCCTATCTTACTAAAATTAAGTTAATTTCCAAAAAATGACATCTTGATGACAACTGCTAAGTCTGATCTGTTTCTCCAAATTTGTCTTTAATGGACTTCCCAAAAGGTCCATTTTACCATTATTGATCACATACACAAAATTCAGCTTCATTGTGCCTTTACTTTTCCAGGTTTATATATAGATAATGTTATAAAAGTGGCCAAACTAGAACTATCCTGGGAAGTGAATTATGTGAGAGAAGCAGCAAGCAGTAGAAAATTTAAGTAAGTGTTACTGTAGTAAAATGTAGGAATAAAGTAATCACAGCAGTGCAATTTTCAAATAATTGTTTGAATAAAGGCAAAAGAAGAAATGCTGATAATCAGTATTTTCTCCTATAGCCTCTATGTTTTATGTGACACATATGTTACAAATTTTACCTTTAGTACGTCCAACAGTCCATTTTGCTGTCTGTATCAGCTTTCAAATTGAACTCAGTGCTCTCAATAAGCGGACGTCGACGTATATTGCGTCCGATTTTCGCGAAAAAACGTCCGGAATTTTGAAGTTGGACGTCTCGCAGACGTCTGAAAAAAATTTGCTGACTTCCAAGAATTTAAACCTGGACGTCTGTAAAAAAAATGTAAAGGGTAAAAATCGATAATCACCCAGTTAAAGCACCCGATAAGCGTGTCGAGAAAATTGCCGCGAGGCGTTTTTGGTCCCGAGAAGTGACAAATACACAAGGCATATACCGGTGTAATCAGTCGAGTGTGTATCCAATTATGTTATGATTAGGGTAATCGTTTAATTGCTTTTACAGTTATGAATTCGGTAAGTAATCAACAGTCTTTGGTGCATCACATTGACTGATAATTTTAATTAATTAGGCATGCAATCAAAGATCGAGAAATGTTATTATTTTCCAAACAATTGTGATTAAAGTAGTCATATTTATAAGCCCTGGCATATTTTTTTTTTACCTTCGTCGTGATGCCAGTATGATTAAAGGAGACGAAATAAAAGAGTAACTGCAATTAATTCATTCTAAACTTTCTAAGCCCCATGATTTATGGTATCAATGCACATTCGAAAGAATCATGCAGCGCATTTTTGCTAGTTTCTTTTCTACGATATTGCTGTCGTAACTGAAACTCCTTCTGTTTCAAAATCACCTAAACAAAAAACCGCACAAATCGCCTGAGAAAACAAAATCTGAAAATCAGTATCACAAATCAGTACAAGAAAGATGGTTTGCCATGTTTTCGTGGCTTGAAACTAATGAATCCATAAAAAAGAGTTCTTTGTACAATTTGCCGTGAAGCTAATTTATCAAACAAATTCGCTACAGAGGGTGCCAATATGTATATTTTGAATTTCATAAACTTTTTATTTCATTTCAACAAAACTAGTTTCAAAAATATTGAAGGAAAGCAATGAATGTGGATATATTTTCTAGCGTTTTAACTTATTCTCATTCACCAATGTTTTTACTAGATCTAGTCACAAATTTCAAAACAAATGGTCGGCTACGTTATATACAAATTCTCATTCATTATGTTAATTTATTCAAATTCTTTGTTTGTCAGTAGAACCTAAGTCCATGTCAAAAATCGTATTTAAATCAAATAAAGAAAATTAATGTGCATTATTTACCCTCAAAGTGTTTTATATCCATTGACAAAAAAAGTCACTCAGTACTTTTGTCCCGTTTCATCTACAGTGTCAGAAATAAACAGGAATTCTAAAACAAAATGGTTGTTCAATTAACTCCAACCATTAACTATCCACGAGATTTAAAAAAACTGTAATATGATTAATCAGCTGTTGATCTATTTTTAGTACATAAATTTGGCTGGGATTTTGTTCTACATTCCAGACAGCCTGTGTGACGTCACGCCACGTCCAATCTAATTGAAATATAGATCCTATCTTTCAGTAGGATCTAACGACGACCCGTTGAGGGTCATCTTCTGTGACCTTTCTTTGGACCAATCAGATTTTACTTTGGAAAAGTTGAAAGATTTTTCGCATGCGCAAGGGCATGCGCACTACCGTGCACACTACACTTCCGTTTCTAACGATAACTAGTAGCCATGGACGCCTCCAGTGTGGTGATTTCACTACAAAGACAAAGACAAAAGTCCGTTAATTTTGAGAGCACAGACATGGCATTTATGAAGCAGATAGTCTTCTGCATGGCAGCTCAACACGATAATCACGCCAACCCGAAAGAAGGCGATGTTAACTTATAAACGTGTAATGTCGGTGGGGAGTCAAAACCTCGTAACTCCAGCTTTTTCAAGCTGTAGTTACGAGGTTTTGATTACCCATTTACGATAAACTATATATTTGCAATTTGAATCAAAGTAAATTAGATTCCCACTTAGCTCAGTCGGTAGAGCGTCCGACCCATGAACCTGATGACCAGAGATCGACTCCCACCCTGGCTTCATATTTTTTTCTACTGTATATTTTATATTTTTTCAAACTAAAAGTTTCTAGAAATCACGGATATAAAAACATAATTGGTAATTGTATTTTTATTTCGTTTTGCAATTTCTAGAATAATTTGGTATGGAAAAATGTAATAAAGATGATAAAAAATAGGGGGACAAAAAGATGAAGTCGGCGCGGGGTTCGATCCTCTAGTGTACGGTTTTCAAGTCGGCAGCTCTACCAACTGAGCTAATCTGACTACTTCTGATATTGCATACCATTTGTCAATATATAGTTTATTTATGTTCAAAAGTACACACCGCTCTACTTCGGGTTAGCACATTGATCGCACAAAACTGCCACTTAGTACAGTGCCAAAAATATACGGAAACCTATCCATTTCATTAATAAATGCCATATCTTTGCTCTCAAAACTAACGGACTTTGCTCTTTGCTCGGTGTCAAGCGTGTGTCTATCGACCGCAGCCATTTTGGTGTTGTTGTCAGGGACAACAAACCTGCGTTTGCAACGAGCGTTTTGATTGGTTGGTGTAAAAATAGAAAAAATGGAAATTCCCAGGTCACAGAAGATGACCCCTAATGCGCGATCTTCAGATGTAACATTATGAAATTATGTTATCTGGATTCATTCAGATTGCGCCACGTCATACAAGCTTTTTAGGTCAGATTCTCGCCAGTTCATAACAAAGAAACCCTTTCCTCAATAAACTATTCAGTGAATATATGCACCAATCTACGTATATCATCATTTCATAAGGTTATCTTAACCCATTACCAAACAACAAAAATTTAGGATAGTCCAAATTGAAAGATCCTGCAGTTCTGGATGAAAAATTTCACGGAAAATGAAGAAACTGCTTGTCACAAGCAAATTCTTCATTTTCCAGGATTTTTCCATGGCCATTATTTTGTGGGGAGTCAAAAAGAGTCATTGTATGGTAATGGGTTAAGGTCATATCTTGCAGATATTATGAAGTAACTATATAAAAGGGTTAAAATCAGACTGCCAAGATGACAAATTAAGACTGGTCAAGCTTGAACTGGATTGCCACAAGGAGAAGAGTTGCAAAGTTCTAAGGGCAAACAATATAAGTCATATTGAAAAAAGAAAGAGATATGTTTGTTTTTAAGTATTTCTTCTTTTCCTTCATTATTTCATAAAATTTCAAAATCGCGAAAACGCGCTGAAAAATTCCTGATTTTCTAGAAAAATTCCTGAAATTTGGACATGGAAGTCCAAGACTTCCTGAAATTGGTCCTTATTGAGAGCACTGTGAACTATCCTGAAAATATGCTATTTAGGAAAGGGTTAATAAAGTACAGTCGACACTCGTTGTGTCGAAGTCAGAGGGGCCGTCTAAATACCTCGACATATCCGGAGTTCGACTCATCCGATTCTCTTCGACTTCGAGAAAGTTGATATTTGACCGTTTGTGAAACTTAACAAGTACAGTTATTATTGAAATATAGTAGGAAAAGGAAAGAAATTGCTCGCGTCGAGCAATTTCTATCCTTTTCCTACTATATTTCAATGGCTATATTCAGTTCGAAATTATTTTGTTATGAAAAAAATTATGTCAATTGATAAGGACGGGACTAGATTTGAACTTCGACTTAAGCGAAAAATCAACTTATCCGATGTCGACATAATGAGTGTCGACTGTATATGTTTCAAAACATTTTTCAGGGAGCTTTTACAGAATGAGCCCATATTTTTAATTCCTGAAGTTATTGATGATTTAACCACCTCTCAAGTATTAACCACGGAATATGTAGAAGGTCTTCCCGTAGACCAGTGTGTAGAATTGGATCAGGAGACTAGAAATATTGTAAGTATTTTAAGTTCATTGTCCATGTTTTAACCCATTATCAGACAGCAAAATTTTTGGACTGTTCCATTTTGAAAGATGTTGCAGATGACAATTTGAAGTTGATAAAATTCAAAAATCTTTCCATTTTGGGCTAGAAAACATTGTGGAAAATGACGAAATTGCTTGTCACAAGCAATTTCCTCATTTTCCACAATGTTTTCCGAAGCCTAAATATTGTATGGCGTCAAAAGGCTTCGCTGTTTGGGAATGGGTTAAAACTTTTTAATGAGCTGGGACGTTTTATGTACAGTGAGCTTATATCACAGCAATCATGTTGATGCTATTTTGGGTAAAGTAGACAAAGACATATAACTTGCTCTTCATCTTTTGAGATACACATATACGAGATAGAGCCTTGGTATTTCACAAATGGACACCTGCCAAGACCTTTCATTTTGTACCTTGACCTTAGACTTCATGACCTCTATCCTGGAGTTTTACCTACCAGTAATAACAAAAACTAAAAATCTGGCCTTTATTAGAGATACAGCAAACTATGTTGTCCACAGATAACTCTACCTAAAGATTGGTTGGTCTAAGTAAAGTTGTAGGTCACGGTAATTTCTAATTGTTTACTTACAAATGATGCATTGCAAGACATTTTCAGCTAAAAATTGTTTCACCAAAAGCTGCTTTTATGCCATCTTCAAATTCTTTTTTCTGTCACTACATTTGAGCCAGGATCTGGAAAAATGTCCTTTTGAGCCCAACATGGTTCCAGATCAGCCTGCGTATACACGCAGTCTGATCAGGGACCATATTGTTCTCCAATGGCTTTGTCATGGTGTGTAGCATCCATATGAGAGTAGCATGGATCAATGTCAGACTGCACCTAGTCAAATACTGATCTTGAAACACAGAAATCTCAAATGCTATAAGGGACCTTTTTCCAGATCCTGGCTCATTTATTTTGTATCACCATTAAAAAAATGTTAAAGTCAAGGTTGTATTGATGTGTTTTGGAAGTTAATTTTTTTTGTTCACAAATGAACGTTTTTTTTTTTCCTCCTTTCAGATCTGTGAGAACCTATTAAAGTTAACACTTCGAGAACTGTTTGAATTCAAACTGATGCAGACAGATCCTAACTGGTCAAATTTCTTCTACAACCCTGAAACTAAAAAGGTGAGTAAAATAAGTCATTGTACAGCATACAGTAAATCTTGTATTAAGAGACCACTCTTGGGGAATCCCAAGAGTGGTTGCTGAATAAAATAGTCTCTTAATACAAATTTGGTGTTGAAAATGTTAAATGTTTGAGCAAAGACTGGTGTTCTCGGCAATCAGGAATGCTTTCTATTAAAAACACTTCGATGCAGATTCTCATTTAAAATCAGCACGCACTACATAGGCTTTTAGCAATTATAAAAAAAATGAAATGTTATTTGCTTTTATCCGACCAATTTAATTATAAGGTTCATAATTGGAATATAGAAATGGCAAATTTCAAAACAATATTTTTAAAGATTCACCAAATCAACAAAAAAGTTTACTAGCTTACCTAAATTCTTTCTTATCTAGAATATCGTATAAACAGTTTCAAAACTTTGAAAAATGCGGACTTTGTTCGTTTGAAAACCAACCTTTTCTAGAACTATGTCACATCACTACTTTTCTTTGAAATCTTATAATTGCAATTATCATAAACAGGCTGCACTTACGAGGTATTTGATGAAAAGCAATGATATAATTAAGACTGTTTACAAATTTCTCCTTTCCTTTCCAGATAATTTTGCTTGATTTCGGAGCAACTAGACAGTTCAGAACCCAGTTTGTGGATGGTTATATCAAAATTATCAAGGCTGCGGCAGAAAATGACAGAGAAGGGGTGCTAAAACATTCAATAGATCTGGGCTTCCTTACCGGATATGAAACCAAGGTAAATTGTTTAACCCTTTCCCAAACAAGTTCTGGTTTTAATGTCCTTGATAGAATAGGCTTGGGTAAACATTGAGCAAAAGAAGAAAATGCAGATAATCAGCATTTTCTCCATTTGCCTCAATGTTTTCTGTCATGCATTATCAACAAATTCTATCTTTAGTGCCGTACGGTAACATCCATTTTATCATCGGCAGCAGCTTTGAAATCGAAGCAACTTATTTTTTTATACGCTTGAAGGGTCGTTTTATGTTATGGCCCTGGTCGTCCGTCCGTCTTTCTGTCTGTCCGTCCGTTAGCAATTTCTTGTGTGCGCAACTCCTACTACAGTTTCAATCGGAATTTCATCAAACTTGCCACAAAGAATCTCCATGGTGTCAAGTTGTGCACACCACTTACAGAATTCAGATAACTCTTTTCATTCTTGAATTATCTACCCTTGAATTTAAAATATGCCCATTTTCTTGTGTGCTCAACTCTTCAATTTTAACCGGAATTTAATTAAACTTACCACAATGAATCTCCATTATGTTTAGTTGTGCACACCACTTACGGATTTCAGATAACTCTTGATTCTTGAATTATCTACCCTTGAATAGAAAAACATGCCCATTTTTAGCTCCACTGGCCGAAGGCCAGCGGGGCTTATGTCATGGCCCTGTGTCCGTCGTCCGTCCGTCCGTCCGTGCGTGCGTCGGTGCGTAAACTTTTTCTTTAAACATCTTCTTCTCCAAAACTACTGGACCAATTTCAACCAAACTTCACAGAAATCTTCCTTGCATGAATCTCTACCAAATTGTTTCAAAAGAATAAAATCCGTGCAGAACTTGAATTTTAATTAATTTAATTGATTTAAATTTTCGAAAAATCTTTAAAAATTCTTCTTCTCCAAAACTACTGAACCAATTTCAACCAAACTTCACAGAAATCTTCCTTGTATGAATCTCTTCTTAATTCTTTCAAAAAGATAAATTCTGTGTATAACTTAAATTTTAATTAATTTAATTAATTTAAATTTTCGATTTTTTTTTTTTTAAATTCTTCTTTTCCAAAACTACTGGACCAATTTCAACCAAACTTCACAGAAATTTTCCTTGCATGAATCTCTACCAAATTCCTTCAAAAGAATAAAATCCGTGCAGAACTTGAATTTTAATTAATTTAATTGATTTAAATTTTCGAAAAATCTTTAAAAATTCTTCTTCTCCAAAACTACTGAACCAATTTCAACCAAACTTCACAGAAATCTTCCTTGTATGAATCTCTTCTTAATTCTTTCAAAAAGATAAATTCTGTGTATAACTTAAATTTTAATTAATTTAATTAATTTAAATTTTCGATTTTTTTTTTTAAATTCTTCTTTTCCAAAACTACTGGACCAATTTCAACCAAACTTCACAGAAATTTTCCTTGTATGAATCTCTTCTTAATTCCTTCAAAATCATAAATTCTGTGTATAACTTAAATTTTGATTAATTTAATTAAATTAAATTTTCGAAAAATCTTTAAAGATTCTTCTTCTCCAAAACTAATGGACCTATTTCAACCAAACTGTACAGGAATGATCCTTGCATGAATCTCTTCTTAATTCCTTCAAAAAAATAAATTCTGTGTAGAACTTTAATTTTGATTAATTAAATTAAATTAAATTTTCGAAAAATCTTCTTTTCCAAAACTACTGGACCAATTTTAACTAAACTTCACACAAATCTTCGTTGCATGAATCTCCTCTAAATCCATGAAAAAAAAAATTCTGTGTAGAACTTAAATTTTAATTAATTTAATTAAATTGAATTTTCGAAAAATTGTTAAACAATCTCCTTCTCCAAAACTGCAGGACCAATTTCTACCGAACTTCGCATGAATCTCTTCCAAATTCCTTCACGATTGAATGAAAAGCTTGGCTGCTGTGGGCTAGGCTTATTTTCGCTATATGAAACATAGTGTAATTTTAAGAAAATTTTATAAACATTTCTGCTCCTTAATCATTCATTGGATTTCATTCTGGCGTAGCATGAATCTTCTTTGGATAGACCTCTATTGTATTCCTTGAAGAAGTTTGTAGTCTAATTGTCTAAAAGCCAGTGGAGGGATACAGGGCCATCTTGGCCCTCTTGTCTTTTGACTGCAACGCATGCAGTTTCAACTGCATTACGATCAAAATTGCCATAATGAATCTTCATGGTGTCTACTATAACTTAATAGTATCAATAACGTTAATCATAGAAATTTCTTCTCTAAATTTAGATGCTCATCACATAAGCTATTCATTGAAGAAGGTAGATACAGCAACATTCCTAAACATGAAAGAATTTGCAAACATTGTAATTTAAATTTGATTGAAGATGAATATCATTTTGCACTTATTTGCCCGTTATATTATGATCTAAGGAAGAATTTTTTGCCTAATTTCTATCGTACATGGCCAACCATCCATAAATTTAAGTTAATGATGACTAATGACAGAAAAGGATTTCTAATCAAATTATCAAAATTTTTATTTGAAGCCAATAAGAAACGTGATCTCTACACTTGACTTGAGAAATGAATCATTTTATTCCAAACATACTTTTCTTTTAATGAAACTACCCAACACTCTTGACCATTACTTACAAAGTCCATATGATTTATATGTTTATTAGCTCACCTGAGCACGAAGTGCTCAAGGTGAGCTTTTGTGGTCGCTTTTTGTCCGTCGTCTGTCCGTCTGTCCGTCCGTCTGTCAGTCTGTTCACAATTTCTTTAAACATCTTCTCCTCCTATATCAATTGGCCAATTTTTACAAAACTTGGCAGGAATGTTCCTTGGGTGACCCTTCTCAAAACTTGTTCGCAGATTTTTGATTCGTCAAAAAATGTGGGCGTGGCAGGGCGGGGCTTATCAGACTAAGAGAAATCATAAGAAAATTCTTTAAAAATCAACCATTGGGCCAATTTGAACCAAACTTGGCAGGAATGTGTGTTGAGTCACTCTTCTCAAAATTTATTCACAAATTTTTAGATTTGTCAAAAAATGTGGCCGTGGCAGGGAGAAAGGGGCTTATTGGCTTAGAAAAAGCATAAGAAAATTCTTTAAAAATCAACCATAGGGCCCAATTGAAGCAGACTTTGCAGGAATGTTCCTTGAGTCACTCTTTACAAATTTGTTCACACATTTTTACATTTGTCAAAAAATGTCGCCGTGGCAGGGAGAAAGGGACTTATCAGACATAGAGAAATCAGAAGAAAATTCTTTAAAAATCAACCATTGGGCCCAGTTGAAGCAGACTTGGTAGGAATGTGCCTTGAGTCACTGTTTTCGAATTTATTCACAATTTTTTACATTTGTCAAAAAATATGGCCGTGGCAGGGAGAAAGGGGCTTATCAGACTTAGAGAAATCATACGAAAATTCTTTAAAAATCAACCATAGGGCCCAATTGAACCAGACTTTGAAGGAATGTTCCTTAAGTCACTCTTTTAAAAATTTGTTCACAAATTTTTATATTTGTCAAAAAATGTGGCAGTGGCAGGGAGAAAGGGGCTTATCAGACTTAGATAAATCAGAAGAAAATTCTTTAAAAATCAACCATTGGGCCCAATTGAAGCAGACTTGGTAGGAATGTGTCTTGAGTCACTATTTTCGAATTTATTCACAATTTTTTTACATTTGTCAAAAAATATGGCTGTAGCAGGGAGAAAGGGGCTTATCGGACTTTGAGAAATCATAAGAAAATTCTTTAAAAATCAACCATATGGCCAATTTTAATCAAACTTGGAAGGAACGTTCTTTAAGTCTCTCTTCTCAAAGTTTGTTCACAAATTTTTACATTTGTCAAAAAATGTTGGCGTGTCGGGGAGGAAGAGGCTTATTGGAAAAGAGAAATTATAAGAAAATTCTTTAAAAATCAACCATTTGGCCAATTTGAAAGAAACCTGGCTGGAAAGTTCCTTGGGTGATTCGTTTCAAAATTGTATCTTGTAATTTTTATTTCCTTAAAAAATATTTTGGTATGGCAGGGTAAGGGAAATTCCATGTGTTGAAAATTATACTGTACTGTGGGTTGTAATGGAGATACTTAGTTTTCTTCTAAACTGTTTGGCCTAGAACCTTGAAATTTTGTGTAAGACCTAATTTCATGAATGGCTTCCAGAATACAAGAAGCTGAAGATAAGAGGAGATAATTGCTTTTCAAAAAGCAATATTTTGTTTCAATATTCATGAAACCCTATGTTGTTGGTGATCATTACAATCATCTGCTTGAAAAAATTAATACATTCTACATAGTCTACATTTTGATATAAGTAATAAATTTGGAAAGCTTTTACTATTTCTCTTATCTATTTCTGTTATCAATATCTCTGGCTGGCCACATTTTTATCTTATGTAAACAAATAAGAAGGGATTATAAGCCTAGCTTATCAGATGGTTTGTCCTCATTTACTATATACTTTCAAATCACATAACAAATCTTTCTTATAATATCATAAATAATCAATTTTAACAGATCAGTATGCTTTGAAAATTAGCCCTATGTTGTATATTGAAAAATAATGAAATAATTATTGAAAGAAACTCAACCATTTTGCTAATTCATACCCAACTTTACAGGATCAATTGGAACAAAATTATTACTTAATTGTTTCCAAACAGAAAGTCCTTATAAGTTTCATGCCTTTGAATTTGACAAAATTGCCATTATCACTCTTGTCATCTTGATTCAGGTGAGCGATTTAGGACCATCATGGTCCTCTTGTCTATTATTGTCACTATCTGTTTAATATGTTTGTGCACATCCTATATTTTTGTTAAAATGTATTTGTTGTATTGCAACAATATTATGTAATATTATGCAATTAAAATTTTGAATTGAAAAAAAATTAAAATTCAAATTACTCTTAGCATCCTTGAAATATCTGCCCTTGAATTGAAAAAAAATGGCTAATTTTACTGACGAGCCCCTCTTGGGTGTATATGCGCCGCTCTGCAAAGCGTTTGTTGTTGATTGTGAAAGAGTAAAGCTACTTTGATAGATCATCATAAGGTGGATTATATTTTCTTTTTCATCTCTCTGCCTTTCTGTATGCCAAATTATATATTGTTTGTCATAGCTTTAAGCTCAAAGTCAATGTCATCCACCATAGTCAATAAAATATTAAAATTCTTTATTATAACCCTTTACATCACAGTGACACCTTTTGAGGCTCCTAATAGCTTGGGGGAAACATTGCGAAAAATGAAGAAATTCCTTTACCATAAAGTTTTCTACCAACGAAGGCCAGAAAATGTTAAATTTCATGCGTTTGAAAATGTTGTCTGCAATATCTTAGAAAAGTCTAAAACTTTGTTGTCTGGTGAGGTTTAATATCAAAGTCAATATCGTCCATCATCGTCAAAAATATATTACAGTTCTGTTTTTCAAAAGATGTATCCATTTCTTTTGCATTTATTTTTGTGGTCAGTAGCAGCTTGAAATTTTTACTAGTCTACAATTGTGTTAAATGGGAAAGCTGGGTAAGGATGTTGTGGTAGTACTGGTATGAGAAATGACTGGAATCCTTTGTTAGCTGCTCCAGTCGTCACGATATGACCATAACAGTTGAAACAGGCATTTAACCCCAATCAACCAACCAACATTAATAAACTTTCTTATCTTTCAGGAAATGGAAAAGGCTCATGTAGACTCAGTTATGGTGCTCGGAGAGGCTTTCCACGTGGAAGGAGCTTTTGACTTCGGAGCTCAGAGAATAACGGAAAAAATTCATGATTTAATTCCGGTCATGATGAACCATAGACTTACCCCACCCCCTGAAGAAACCTACTCATTACACAGAAAAATGGCGGGAGCCTTCTTGTTGTGTACAAAACTCAAGGCGAGCGTTGACTGCAGGGCGTTGTTTACGCCAATATTTCAGAATTATCGTTATGACGATGTAATGGATCATGGACCAGAGTTTAAAATAGATGAAGAGGAATTTACAACGAAGAAGTTTGCATATTGAAAGGATTCCTTGGGTAATATTTACTAACAAGTCTTAAATTGAGTTTAATTCTTAAATTACATAACAAGTCATCTGATTGGCCGAGACATACGTCCCGTCCAATCAGATGCCTTTTTATCTAACTTGAAATTAGAAATTAGATTTATAATTGTTGGTGAATACTGCCTCTGGTGTATTTCAGTGGTGTCAATAGGTAGATGCAATAATTGAAAGACAATATTGTAATTGTTGCAGAACTTATTCTGGCTTTGCGCTCTAACATAGACTGGTCATTAAGACACTTAAGAGATGTCTCAATAATGGATAATTTTCTATGTGTATCAGCTGGAAGAATTCCTATTTATATCATTGCTGTTATTGCAAAAACTTGTAACTCCAGCTTGAGTTAGGGATTAAAACTAGAGTTACAAGGATTTGCAATTATACCGACGATATAAAGAGTGGAGCAATAGATTAGAGAGTATAAAGACGTCGTAAAATAGTCATTTTGATTCCAAACACTATGTTGTGGGTACTCATTAGAATCATCGTAGAGACCATTCTAGTCAGTACCCCAAAAGTAGGGTTTGATCAACATCAAATGTGGATTTGAAAGAAAACACAGCAAGGAATCGTGTGAAACAACAATGTAAGAAAATCGTCAATAATTGTTGTTTATACTTAGTTTACCAATTTGAGCTCGTTTTGAAGCAGACAGTCAGAGGTGGGAAAATGCCAGGAAATAGGTGGAATATCTTATTAAAAATCAGTAAAAATGTTATTAAAACAACAACAAAATTTTGTTTGGTTGTCAATAACGTTCATATCAGCTGATTGTTAAAAGATCCATTGCATTCAGCAAATCCCTGGCGTTTTCCGGCTTCTCTGCTTCATATCTTTTTCAAATGGCTCATATATTGAAAGAATTATTGAAATAAATGTTGCGTCGTGATTCCCCGCTGTTGAGAGGAGAATGTAATTGGCAAAAGATGCCTTTCCAGATCAATTTATGAAAATTTGTTGTGGTAGAGTCTTTGATAGATTTATTTGCATGTGTTTGGTTATTTTATTTTGTATTTCTTTTCATCATGTTGATTTATACTAGGAAATTAAATTAATGTTTTCACAAACAACATTTTGTTCTTTAAATGTATTGGGCTGCGATTATAGAGCATTTGATAGCGCATTAAATTCCCACTCATGAGGTCCAAGGTTCCATCGCTGGCCGCAGCAAGTATTCATTTAAACTATTTTTTCCCACCAATGGTAGATTTGTTAAAACCTTTGCGGGAGAGTAGCTGAAGGCCTGGAAACAATGTTATGGTAGTGGCTAGAAAATCAACAAGAACTGCCGCGATATGGCCTTACCAGTTGAAGAAGACATGAATTGTTGATTTTCAGCATAAATGTAACCACACATTCCTGTCTTAACCCTTTGCCAAACGGCGAAATTTGAAAGTAGTTTTAATTCAAAGCTGTTAAAGATGACAAAATGTATGTTTAAATGAATGAATTTGTGTAAAATGTAACATAGAAAATTTTGAGACAAAATATGAAATTGCTGATTATCAGCAATTTCTTCTTTCGCCTCATTGTTTTCCCAAGCCTGTTCAATTAGGGACGTCAGAACCATGGTCTTGTTTGGGAAAGGGTTAAAAAAAAATATAGCAATTCTGTCCAATTTATAGACGGATAAATCGAGATGCGGGGTTCCAACCATGCTTGAAATTACAGCTACGCAACATCTTACGATCATCGCCGATGTATGGAGAGGCTTTGTTTTGGATCGACATCATTGGTCAATATATGAAAATACTAATAGAGATTTACGAATTAGTACGAAATGGAATACGAAATGGAAATGGAAATGAAATCAGGGGGATGTATCAGGATACTTGGAATATGGTGGCAGGTCACTCATATTAGCCTCTACGTAAATCTATGTAAAATCAACTTTTTCATACACTGTCAAACTTTGACGTGCAAAAAACTAGATTTGACGTCCCTAATAGAAAATAACGCATGGAACAAAATTGGGATAAAAGAAATGAAATGCTGATAACCACAAGGAAAACATGATTTCGAGGCCCCTGATAGAAAAGGCATGGAAAAACATCGGAACAAAAGAATAACACGCTGATAATCACAAATCAAATCTCTATGAACACCCAATTTGTTGTCTGTAGCAGCTTTCAAATTAAACAGCCTTGATATTTTGTCTTTTTCGAAATGATAAATACTTGAAAAATGATATGCACTTCATTTCAAGGAGTGCTGTAGTAGCAGTGGTCTGTGGAAAGCGTCCGAGATAAATTTTCATTATGTCTACAATAGAGCTACATAGCTACCAGGTAGAATCATTTTACCCCGTACGCACACATACGAAGTATGGAGGGGTATACCAATCTCACAATATTTGTCCGTCCGTCCATCAATCCGTCAGCAGACCTTTTTTCTTGTTTCCTTGTCCTAACTTATGAATCGTTTTACCTAGGCCCGTGAAATCTTACAACGTTGTTATTATTGTCCCAAGGAGGAGTAATATTGTTTTTGATCAAGTAGCACTTTTTATCGAGTCGGGACTTTATGTCCGGTAAGCTTATGTCACAGCCTTAGTGTAGGCGTCTCGTCCCGTCCCGTCGCATCGTCAAAAACTTTAACCTGGTCTATATCTCGGGCACTATTAGAGATACAGCCTTGATACTTCACACATGGATACTTCCTGCCAAGACCTTTCATTTTGGACCATGACCTTTGGCTGTGTGACCTTGACCTTTGAGTTTGACCTACGTTTAAATTTTTTTTAACCTGGGCTATATCTCGTGCACTATTACAGATCCAGCCTTGATATTTTATACATAGATACCTCCTGCAAAGACCTTTCATTTGGGACCGTGATCTTTGACCTTGTGACCTTGACCTTGGAGTTTGGCTTACTTTTGAAAAACTTTAACCTAGCCTATTTATATACAGCCTTGATATTTCACACATTGATACCTCCTGCCAATGCCTTTCATTTGTAATCATGACCTTTAACCTAGTGACCTTGACCTTTGACATTGGACTCCGTTTCTTTGTGACAAGGTCTCGTATAGGCGAGCTACGTTGTTTGTGGACAACTCTTGTTTTAACAAGGCACGGGGGCGCTAGTGTCCGATTGGAGACAGTTTTAGAGTAGTCCAAATCAAAAGGTGTTGCAGACGTCTTAAAAACTCTTGTCATGGCCGAAATATTGTATTGAATAGCCAAGTAAATATTGAGGAAAAAGGAGAAAATGTTGGTTGTAAGCAATTACTACTTACTCTCAATGTTATTTCTTAATTATTAGTGCTAATTCAACATGCTGCAATTTTTTCATACTGACCCACTTTTCCAACACAATCTTATTTTTGCGAATATTTTTGTATTGTCCAACAAGGTTAACCCGGGACAACTTAATTTCCGTGCGTAAAGTCCGTTAGTTGAGCGTCTTAACAAAACAAAGTCGAAGTAGGGTCATTACATATGCAGATGTCCCGGGTTAATCTTGCTGGACAATACGTGCCAGTAATTTTCAATTTCATTCTTCTCAGAAGAATCCATCAGCACGCCCTCAATTATTATGCCATTGACTTGTTTATTTTTGCCATGCTTCACTAAACTCCGTGGCCGATGCTCAAATCAAAGAATTTGATGCTGCACGTGCAACTCGAACTCACTGCCTACTACCGATAGTAAACGGCGTCACCAAACAAGTTTACAAACTTTATACATGGTAAAAATTTAGACATGGTAAATATTTTAGACATTTTACTCGAATTTACTCGATTTGGTATTTAATCCAGATGATTGGTCTTTGGAACAGCCCAAGCTGTGTTGTCATTTGCTGCCATGGTCCGTATTTTAGTGCGGTTTGTCAATCATACATATATTTCACAGTGTATGACAAAGTCAGGAAACGATTTTAAATCGACTTTGTTACCAGCAATAAATTCTAAGTAATCTATATCAAAACTCGCCCTTTTCCGCCAAGCATTCCCGTTTTCGACGATTGGCTTTCTTCGACGACTCCATAGCTGAGTCACTACTCAGGCTCATGAAATAGAATTCGCACCTTTCAACGGAAAGTATCATTTTCAGCAATACAAATTGCAGCCGTAACAATCGGGCATCATTACTGTCAAATCAGTGTAAAGACTGACTTTGGGAGCGGAGATTAAAGTTGGCCATATACTATACACAAACGTAAACAGATCTTCCCATGTAACCGTGTCAGGTACACCGAAGACGGCTAAACCCGCCAGTAGACAGATTTGTCCAGTGATGCATCACGCTTCACACATTAAAAAAAATCCAAAGGACGGGCACACACCACGGACACAGACCTTTCGATTCATATGGGAGCGCTACTCAGGCGTTATCGAAGTCGACACTGCTCCATCGAGAATCGGTCATGGTTTAGAGTAGGATCAAACATCACGGGAGGCAAGACTCGTCGTGTTTTCGTAATTAACGCAAATGGTGCACACTCTTCTTCTGGCGTTAATTTGTTTTAAAAGACACCCTTCTGTGACGTGCAGTTTAACTCTTCTTCTGTCAATGAGTTTTTCGCTGTACAGATTGCAACTGCAGTTTGTATATGAGTCCATTGTCATTGTCTGTTCAAATTTCGTTTCTTTCCATGAAAAAAATGGGATATACAAAATTAAACAAATATTTGCCTTTAAGTGTGTTTTAATACATACATTTCAATCCTTTCCAATATTAAAAGGGAATACCGGTACAACAAAAAGAAAAAGAGAAAAAGACAACATAGGATTTGAACCAACCACCTCAGAATTTAGACACGTTCACTCAACACAGAAGAAGGGGAACCATCGTCACGTATATTGAGATGCCCCCTCCCCGCCTACAATTTATTTCGGTTTCGTATTCGTATTCCATTTCGTACTAATCCGTAAATCTCTAATAAAACGAAAAGAAAAAAACGAGAACAAGAAAACATCAAACTTTGAGCCAACCGGTCAGGAAAACAATACAAAGTGCCGTTCGTTTTTCAGATCACTTGGGATCAATTTTGCGGAAAAGTACAATGTCTTTTCTTTGTCATACACATGAGGAAAGAACTCATCCTCGGATACCCTAGCGTTTTTATTTGCTACGTCATCACGGTGGGTAACCCACGTGACTTTTGGGAAGCGTTCACACCGAAAAAATCGTCCGCTTCAATGTATGTTTTGTTTAATTTCTAAGCTTATACTCTATTGATTCTGATGAGATAAAGTGCACGGAACGCGCCTTTGAGAGGGCTATTCCCGGCTCTAACTCACACTGCTCCAAATCCAGTGGTTTCTTCAAACATTCGAGTCAAAGTTTTTTTCGGTGCAAAACGAAAATGGGAAGCGTTCACATGCACCGAAAAAAACTTTGGCTCGAATGTTTAAAGAAACCACTGGATTTGGAGCAGAGTGAGTTAGAGCCGGGAATAGCCCTCTCAAAGGCGCGTTCCGTGCACTTTATCTCATCAAAATCAATAGAATATAAGCTTAGAAATTAAACAAAACATACATTGAAGCGGACGATTTTTTCTGTGTGAACGCTTCCCAAAAGTCACGTGGGTTACCCACCGTGGTCATGTAGCGTAGCAAATAAAAACCTCGGGGTATCCGGTGACGTAAAGAACTCGTTAAAGGCCCAGTCACACTACAGCGTATGGAGCCAGCGTATGAGTAACGTATGGATTTTTGGGCATACGCTGGTATACGCTGAAATACGCTGGAGATACGCTAGGCGTACGTTGGTATACGTTACTCATGCGCTGGAGTACGTCGGTATACGCTAATGTACGCTGAGGGCCAAAATAATTTTTGAACATGCACAAAAATTTTCAGCGTATGCCAGCGTATGAATTTTACGCTCGTCATTCGTTTCTCATACGCTGAATACGCTAAAGGTACGCTAAACATACGTTACTCATACGTCGAGTACGCTGAATTTACGTTTCTCATACGTCGAGTACGCTTCTTATACGTTGAATACCGGCAACGCTAATGTGGAGGTTTCAGTGCTGCAACACCACAAAAATTCATTAGAATTAGCAGTTTAAAATGCTACACATAAAAATGATAATGATAATAATAACAGAAGAAGCTGTAGAAGATAACAGAGGACGAAGAAGAAAAAGAAGAAATAGAAGAAGAAGAAGAAGGGAAAGAAAACGGAGAAAAGAAGAAATAGATGAAGGAGAAAAAGAAGGAGAAGAAGAAGAAGAAGAAAAATGAGGGGTAGAAGTAGAAGGAGGAGGAGAAGAAGTAGAAGGAGGAGGAGAAGAAGTAGAAAAAGAAGACTTTATCCTCCTCCTTCTCCTCTTCCTTCTTCTTCTTCTTCTTCTTCTTCTTCTTCTTCTTCTTCTTCTTCTTCTTCTTCTTCTTCTTCTTCTTCTTCTTCTTCTTCTCCTCCTCCTCCTTCTTCTTCTTCTTCTTCTTCTTCTTCTTCTTCTTCTTCTTCTTCTTCTTCTTCTTCTTCTTCTTCTTCTTCTTCTTCTTCTTCTTCTTCTTCTTCTTCTTCTTCTTCTTCTTCTTCTTCTTCTTCTTCTTCTTCTTCTTATTCTTCTTCTTCTTCTTCTTCTTCTTCTTCTTCTTCTCCTTCTTCTTACTATTGGGTGTCAATTTACTTTCAATGAGTATGGCCAGTTTAATGGTGTATTGAGAAATGAAGATATGGTACTTCAGGAACTGTCTGCACATGCCTCCAGAAACACTTTTTATGCTCACTTTAGTGTACGCTCATCATACGTTAGGTTGACGTTCCGCACTCGTTTCTCATACGCGAAAGGTACGCTGATGTACGCTACTCATAAGTCAGAATACGCAGTGAGTTCGCTACTCATACGTTGGCAGTACGCTAGGAATTTTGTTTTCATACCCGTTGTTTGATCTTAAGAAAACATCATAAGCTGAAAAGTTGTGCGTATGGATAATTTTCCGAAATATACGATACGTTACTCGTACGCGGGCTCTACACGCTGTAATGTGACTGGGCCTTAAGATGCGATACATGCAACAAATCTTTGGAAATTTGACGGAGAAATAAAGTTATTGCAAAATGTCTTACGTGAAGCCGGGCTGCTTTGGTCATAGTTGCACAATATCCACCGCGATTTTCATCTTTCCAATAACAATATACATGTACATGTAGATACTCGAGTCAATGTCAGAGTGGAAATCTGACCCCGGTTTCTCGAAAAAACTTAAGTATGTTCTCATGCTCAAATCTGAGCACCGTGCTCAAATCGCACGAAATCCACGTGAACTTCAATCGAAAACCCTTCAACGTTGAAGAGTATTCCTTTGAAGTTGAGCATGTTCTCATGAGAATATACTTAAGTTTTTTCGAGAAACCGGGTCCTGATGTGCGTTCTTTAGAGCGAGATTTTTTTAGATAGATCTATCTTGAGATTTCTTAAGATGTTTTAGGATAAAGCGTTCCTCTGAGCAAGACTTTTAAGACGTGAGCAAACAAAAGGTCACGTGGTCTTTTTACTATATAATTCATTGTGCGAGTCGTTATTTTCGCGCGAGCATTTTTCATTTATTCTGCCTAAGTATTAAGAATATTTTATACAGTCATTTGCGTTAATTATTAGAGTTTTCAGTTACAGGAATATTTTTGCAACTTTGATTGAAAAAAAGAGATTTTTTGGCTTGTAATCATTCGTACCCTGTCTCCATCGCCCATTACCACCATGCAAGTTCAGGATGAGCTACTGCTTTTGAAAACCATATAAAAAGAATTCTGCAGGAGCAAGTGAGCTCCTTAGTACTGTCCAAGTGTGAGCGGTAATATTTTGCATGTGTTTGTGCTCTAGATTAGAGCCAATAATGGACAGGTCACAGGATGGATTCCCAGCCGCGGAGCGTGGACAATTATAAATTAACTTATTGCTGAAATATTGTTGAGAGGCGTTAAATTAAAAAAAGAAATGAAAAGAAAAATGTTTTAAACTTTTACCAAACAAGAAATGTTAATGTTTTGACTGTCAAGGGCGGATCCAGGATTTTTTTTTCAAGGGGTGGGGGTGGGGTCTAGCCTATCAGATGGCTTTGAATTTGTGAATTTTGTAATGTTAGATACCATACTGACGCTGTGTAGTCAAAATTCGATTCTCGACCTATTCAAGGCGGGGTCCGGACACCCGACCCCCTTTTAGATCCGTCTTTGACTGTCTTGCAGAGATTGTTTCAAAAATCATTTCAAGGGGCAAAATAATGAAATACTTTTAATCAGCATTTTCTCCTTTTGCCTCAAGGTTTTCGTTACTATATTACTATATTTTTCATGGGGGTCCAACCGTCCAAGACCAATTGCCAGGGCGGGGGGGGGTCCACGCCCAAATGATGACTTAAATGTCTATATTGACGCTTTAATTATATAGTCAACATTCAATTTTCGGCTGATTCCAGGGGGGGGGGGTGCGGATATTCCGACCCCCCCCCCCACTCTAGATCCGCCCTTGCACTAAAAAACCTACTTTCATGATACCCATTCTGTTATCTGCAAGAGCTTCCAAATTGAATCAGGTGCCGTTTAGGAAAGGGTTAAGCCGCTGTCAAACTTGAAAAGTCTAAATAATTTGTCGTTTGGGAAATGGGCTTTAACAGCTATGTTTTTATTATCAAATTGATCTACCATAATGAATTATCTTTCTTCATAAACCTTTCGGTACTGACATAATCATCTTCACACTGAAAATGGCATGTTTCGTACTATTTTTTTTGTTGGGGAAGGGGGGTTTACGTGAATATGACAGTTTAACCTTGCGGCTAGGTCCTCAAAAGATCCGAGGATACTACTTTTTTGGAGGGTCAAAAATGACTTAAAAGCCGATAAAAGCCATAAATGGAAGTCAGTCAATGATATCCCGTCGAGATTCACAGAGGAATCATCACTAAACGGAGTGTGAAGCCTCTTAAACTTCTTCTTTCCTCCGTTCATTTCCATTGGACGTTGGATGCTTTACTCACATTTGGGTCAGAGCCTCGATCTGGCATCAAAAAGTGTTACTATTTTTAGTAACAAATTGGAAGTGTATTTGGGTGTATTGCTCTATACTTCTTTCGGAACACCTCGGTGTATTCTGTAGAATCTATGTGGGAGAAAATTGACCGATTTGTTCCGAATGCTCGATGATTCATAAACCGCGGAGTTCCGAATGCTCCATACTTTATACAAATGACGTCATGATGACGTCATTTGTATAAATATGGAGCATTCGGAACAGTTCGGTCAAATTCTCGGTCTTAAAAACGCTTTATCCAAAACACCCTGAGAAATCTTTAAAAATCTCGCTCTAAAGAACGCGCCTCTGGTACCTTCCTCACCAATGGACATCAAATATAATATAATACTTTTAGATCTATTTCCTTGTTCATATATATTTCAATAATAAAAGAACTTTTATAATTATTCACAAAAACTATGAAGTGTCACTAATCGAAACCAAACAAAATCGGATGAGTCGTACTCCGGATATGTCGAGACATTTTGGCGCGTCCCTGGCTTCGACACAACGAGTGTCCACTGCAGATAGTTTAAAACTTTTCAAAAATAAAAAAAATGACAGGAAATATGGTTTGAGCTCTGAACTTGCATTTATCACACTTGCAAATGCTCATTTTTCCTTTTACTGAAAAAGGAAGATTGAGCAAACGTTTGAAGATAAAGAAATGTTGATAGATCTTTTTTATTAAAATTATTGAATAAAATGATCTAGGCCCTACAACAAAAATAATAAAAGAAAAAAATGACAATTCAAAACTGTAACATGAATAAAAAACATACTGTATGCAATATGTATGTATAGATAGTAAAAAACATACAAACTTATAAATTGCCAACTGGACATTAATTTTTAAATTGAATCTACCAGGAGCAGGTTTAACCCTTTCCCAAACGTCAAAATTTTAGGGTGATCCACTTCAAAAACTGCCGAAATTGACAAAATGGATGTGATTAAACTTCAATCATTAAAGATAGAATTTGTGTAAAATATGGCACAGAAAATAATTGAGACAAAAGGAGAAACTACTGGTTATCAGCAGTTTCTTCTTTTGACACGATGTTTTCCCAAGCCTATTCTCTTAAGGACGTTAAAACCAGGTCTTGTTTGGGAAAGGGTTAACCCTCCTCCCATCCCCACATCCACACCCATTCCCCACCCTTAAAAGCAAACTTGTTTTCGCGTTCCAATAAAAAAAAAAACTTTAGAATTCTCCTAAAAACAATGTATGGTTTTGGCATATTTGTAATTTTTGAAAGCAAAGCAATTTTGGGATAAAAAATGAACAATCTGACTATCTTGTTTCGATGTTTTGCAAGCTAGACCTATATAACGTCTTGATTTCCTGCCTTTATCTACATCTGGCTGTATTCTTTCCTCTGTAATTCTTAACCACACATTGACCCCTTTTGACGTCCCTCGATATAAAGCCTTTATCAGCTCTAATCATACGGGCATTTCTGCAGGTATAGATCTTCTGGATTTTTAGACACTTTCAAGCCTTGAAATTGTTCGTGAACCGAATATCCAAACAGTACATAGTCACGATTGAAGGCATCAAGCATCTTTGCGTATGTTTCTTTATCGAGTGACTGAAACGCCTCGGCCAATACTTCTTCTCTGTTGAGAGCAACGTCTTCAGACTTACTTCGCTTATGAGCGGCTACAAGGTCTTTTTTAAAGTCCTCTTTCGTCAATTCCATTGCCTGTTTTGCTTTTGTGTACGGAAACCGCTCCTTTTTACTAATCACACCCCGGCTTATCAAACGCTTCCACACGCGAAATAGTCCGCATTGGAACGACATACAGCGGATTATTTTATTCTTCTGTCCAAACGTCCAATCCACAGCATCGACAATCATGTCCAACTCTGATTTGTCATCAAAATCGTCGAACAAATCGGAATTCGTCTGCATTCCAATTTGTTCCATGATGAATTTCGCGTCTTCTTTCAGAGTTTCGTATTTGCCGACGTATTTGAAGTGAAGATTACACACGTCACAATGTTCATAACTTGATGTAAAATGAGAGTCTATTGCATGTTTGCCTGACAGTAAATTCTTAGAGACAAAACTTACGAATTCATTGAATGATACATCATGTCCACATTTGACATTTTCCAGTTTTCTTTCTGATTCTATCATTACCTTTCCAAACTTTTTCCAAAACCCTGGATGAGTGCCATAAAATTTATCAAGCCAGCCGGAGAATAACCTAGTAAAAGGATGGCGCACGAATACAAAGCTTTCTGAATGTTCAACTAGTTTGGTCAAATCTTCATTTTCTTTTGTTTCATACTTCTTTTCATCGTGATAAGCTTTCCATATACTAACTGCAAATGGACTATCTTCTGTATTGTTTCTTGCAAAAGCGGACAAGATTCTTTTCCAAAACGTTGACGCTGCTTTTTGAATCGGACAAAACGAGACATTTTTCTCTTGTACATACAAGAAGCTACCAGGTTTTTCCGGCTTTCCCGTGTTCAGTTCAAGCTCCTTGCAAGCAGTCTTTACCAGTGTTGAACGGGTTTTGAATCTTTCTAGAACTAAACCCTGTAAAAGATAAACGTGATAACGATTTGCTTTACAATATCGTCGGCCACGCTCGAAATTGTCGTAACTAAAAGCTTTAACTATGGCGTTTTTAACACTTTCCCAAACAACAAAATTTTGTTGTGCTCCAATTTGAAAGCTTATGAAGACGACAAAATGTATTTTTACATAAGAAAAATATATGTGACCCGTCACGCTTAAAGGTACCTTATCCGACCTCCCAAAGTCCAAATTTTGACAAACTTGTCAGATACACCATAGGTCAACCAGGTCCCGTATGCGAAAAATGGAGATATAGTAAGACAGGGAAAACATTCCGGATTTAGAAAATTACGTAGAAGTGAAAAGTGTCGGCCCTAGTCTGGCTGCGCGGACTGCGCAGACAGACTAGGGTCGATATTTTTCACACATCCGGTAAGGTCCCTTTTAGTGCGATGGGTCACATATAGAAAATATTGATACAAAAGGATTACCAGCAGTTTCTTCTATTGCCTCAATGTTGAATCCAAAGCCTTAGCTATCAGGCGAGCGATTAGGACCATCTTGGTCCTCTTGTTTTATAATGTACGCCACCTTCAAATTTTGATCAACCCCGAAATTTGTCGTTTGAGAAAGCACGGAAGGAATGTTTTGCGATATTTATAAGCGGTTTTATTTTGCCTTCACTGGATATACCGTAATTATTCAAGTAAATGCCCGGGCGTTGATACGAAATGGTCGATGAAAAAGAAAGGGGTGGGCGTTTATTAGAGGGTATTCTAATTTTGTCGGTTAATATTTGCGAATCGAGAGTCAATTCATGGACTTGAAATTCAGCAAGTTGAATTTGGCAAAGTCTTGTTATATAAGGAATGCAAAATACGATTCTTTGAAGAAATCCCTTCATTGCTAACAGATTTAGGGCAGGACATCCTCTTTTTCATTGCTATTAGAAATGATCTTTTTTATGACTTAGACTTACATCATTTGACTTTCGAATAGGGAGATGGGCTTTTATAAGAATCACCCTTTTTCATTAAAATGTGCTTGAAATAAGATTTTCAGCAGAGCTTTTGGATATGGGCGTTTATTAGAATATGGGCGTTTATTAGAATAAATACGGTATGCCTAAATTCAATATAGGCAACACCCTTTTCATGCTTTTTTTTTTTTTTTTTTTTTTTTTTTTTTAGAAACCTTACCTTATCAAATCGCTGTGTCTCCTCCAAAGCCTTGTCTTTTACAGTGTCTTCCCGTCCCACGTGGCCCAAACTATCAACAATGCTGCTCTCGGCGACTCTCTTCTGTTTGTTATAGTCTCCATAGTCTTAAATGAAACAATTATGACACGTCAGGAAAGTGTGGAAAGTATCGACCCAAATCAGTCTGCGCGGCCTGCGCAGACTGAGTAGAATCGAAGCTTTTCACGCTAACGTAATTTTCTCGATCTAATTTGTTTTTCCTATCTCACTGTATCTGTTAATTTTTCAAATATTAAAGTCTGGTCCCTTTCTCATAATTTTTTGTAATGGTATATAATTGATTTTCTAGTTGGGGTTTAACATTTTTCTAAGTTTACGTCAAAATCATTTACATATAAGACTTACAAAACATTGAGGTAAAACGAAAATAGAGGTTATAAGAATTTTATTCCTTTGCTCCTATTCAAAAGCTGCAGTCGATGAAATTATCGGTAAATGATTTAGTAAAAATGTTGAATGAAAACAAGAAAATGATTATCTGCATTTTCTTTGACGACTAAGTTTTCCTGTCAGTAATCTTTGATTGACTTCAAAACCAATATTGCTTGTTTGGGAAATGGTTTACTATATGTCGAGGGGTCAGTGTAACATAAGTGAAAGTGCCTATTATATTTTATATGCACTTACAATAGTGTTGCACTGACCCTCGAATTATATCCATAGAATGAGAAGTGTTCAAGTCATTATAATTAGTATTTTCCTTTGTAAATACATGTACAATAATTATCGGGAAGGCTTGAAATAAAAATCAATATACATTATGAAGAAAGAGAAACTCATAAATTAAGTTAACCTTTTCCCAAATGAGATCCGTTTTGCCGTCATCTACAGAAAATGGCTTGGGAAATCATCGAGGCAAAGGAATAAAATGCTGATAGCTATTTTTTGTCTTCAATTACCTCAATATACGAGCTCGTATCCTGTGTTATATTGAACACAAATCCTATTTTCATTTGAAAAATCAGACTAGATCTATATGAGAAAGGAATAATTTTTAAAATCCGCTCCTAACAAAACTTGCATTTACATTTATTGATATAATGACGTTTATAAATTATAATATAGAAAATATTTGTGAAAACATATAGGCAAAGGAAACAGTGTTTGCGTTTTCCCTCGATAATGTCGGGACTAAAATGAACAAAAAACTTTTTTTTTTCATTACAATTTCGTGTGTAACAATTTCTAAATAAGAAAAGTCCATTTCGTTGTTTTTAAGTCCACTTGTTAATGAATTTCGTCACTTTTCAACAAAAACCTTGTAACTGCAGCTTGTTTTAAGCTGAGGTTACGATGTTTTTGTTGAAAAGCAACGATATGTTTCCCGTGTAAATAGGTCTACATGTACAATATAATTGACACGTAATTGTCAATTGTCATCATAATTTGCGAACCCCTGATATTTGTTAATTTATTGAAAACCGTTTATTAATAAATGAAACGAATATATCCCTTTCCCAAACGATGACATGCCAAAGCCAGGACACTCCAAATTCAAAATTTCATTCACTCCAGTTTGTCGTCTGTGAAATGGGCCTACTTGGAATCGAGACAGTCTAAAATTTTGCTGTCTGGTAATAGATTAAGAAAGTAAAATATCATTTATATGGATATTACCTCTCAGCGGATTTCCAACGAACAGTCCCCATATTACAAAAGATGCTACGGATGCTAGTAGTAACTTTATAAGTAGTCTTCTTTGTCTCCATAGGGACATGCTCTGAAAATGTAATAAAATGCAATAAGATGTGTAAAAAAGGCTGCAGCTACGTGGTTTTCGTTGAAAATATGGTATATAGACGAAACTCATTGTGTCGAAGTCGTAGGGCACGGTGTATTTCCTCTATCCGTAATTCTGCTCACCTGATTTTGTTCAGTTTGAAAAGAAATGTTATGTAACAATTTTTGTTGCTCACCAAGTAGGCAAACGTCATCAGGTCCCATGGTCCCAAGTTAAGCCATCATAATAATAAGGATGTTAAATACGGTTAAAAAAAAGGGAAAAAAAGCCAAATGACATGAAATTTGAATCAACCTTTTTAACCGGTTTCAAATACAAATTTACGATGGAGATTGTGCATCAAGGGATGGATAACAACTGCGGAAAAAATAACCTCGATTCTGGTAAAATATTTTGTACTAACTTTTTTTTTTATTTCTGCGTCAATTTTCAAAAGGTTTGTTGTATGAACCCCGCTTTGCTGAGCACTTTTCCTCAGATATATTTCTGGAATCTTTTCACTTTTTCCAAAAATTGATCCCAACCGACCAGAAAACGAAATGCTAACGGCTACGGCCAAATTAGCTAAACTTAAGATAAAAAATTGTGCAATAACTTTCTTAACTAAAATTTTCAAGTGGTTTGTTGCATGTACCCCGCCATACTGAGTTCTTTCATCAGAAGTGTGACTTATTTGGAAACTTCTTGTACTCTTTCCAAAAAACTGATCACAATTAACCGACCAGAAAAACGATCTGAATTTTTGTCACTTTTCTAGTCGGTTGGAATCATTATTAGCAAAAAGTACAAAGAAGTTTCAGGTAAGTCATAAATCAGAGGAAAAGGCACAGTAAGGCGGGGTACATGCAACAAAAAGTTTGAAAATTGATTCAGAAATATGAAATCATTGCAAAGTGTCTCACCTGAAGCGAAGCAAATTTGTCCGTAGATTTACCCTTCCCATGATGCACAATTTCCACCGTAAAATTGCGTGCCTCCAATAATTAAGCAGTCTTTTTGCTTAATTGCGCGGAAACGCTCGGGAAAGTGTTTTACATTTTCTATAGCAATACTGAGTTTTGACGTCCCTTAGGAAATAGGCCGGGGTAAACTTTGAGGCAAAAGAAGAAAATGTTGATAACAAGAAGAAAATCCTTGTACCCAGCATCTAATTCTCGTTTTGCATCAATATTTTCTGTGCAATAATGTTCATAAATTCAATTTTATTACCATTTATTTTGTCGTCTGCAGCCATTTCCAAATTGGACCACCATCCTCTTCTGTCGTTTGGAAAAGTGTTTAACCAGAGTTTTGACGTCCGTTATCAAAAATGCTCTAGAAAACACTGATACAAATAACAAGCATGTTCTCCTTGTGCGTCAATATTTTATGCGCTATATTCTACAGCCATTACTTTTTTATCAACATCTATTTTGTCGTCTGTAGCAGCCGACATAGGAACAGTCCAAAATTTCACCGTTTGGGAATGAGTTAACCGACAAACGTCTCTAAATAGGGAACGATTTTATTCAGTAAACCGTGACGTAATTTCGGACAAACAAATAGTAGTTGGTGGGTGTTACTATAAAACCTCGTAACTACGGCTTGAATCAATCCGTAGTTACGAGATTTTGTAAAAACAACGACGTTTTATCAATATAATACGTTAAACCCAGTATATTTTTACCATTAAATTCATCGCTATTAACCTTTACAGTTGAGTGGGACATTACTTCATCCAGTCAATTTTGAAAAGTATTTTTTTCTTTTCACTACATGTCTATAGCGATAATAAAAGGATCCTATGGTGCGTGAATATGAATGTTGATATATTCATAATTTAACCCCTTCCAAATCCTAAAACAGCGTAATTTAGACTGTTCCAATTTGAAAGCAGCTACATGCGACAAATTGTGTGTCGATAATAACTGGATTTGCATGTGATACAGTACTTACAGAAAATATTGAGGCAACATGAGAAAATGCTGGTTATCAGCATTTTTTTCTTTTGTCTCAATGTTTTTTCGTGCCTTTTCGATTAGGTATTGTTTGGGAAAGGGTTAATAAAATAACATTTATTCAAAAAGATTTGTAAAAAAGGCTTATATTTGCTGAACTCATTTCCATATCGTCGGTGTAATTGCGAAAATTCGGACATATTGTTCACATACAATGTTTCATAAATACTGATAAGTCAAAACCTGCAAGAATTGCCGAAACCGGACATACAAGATTTTACTTTGAAAATGGCAAAAATCGACGTACGAAATTTTGCATTTACACTGACGATGTTAAAAAAAAACACCCGATTTTCGCAAACTTAGTAGAAAAAAATGCCAGAAAATAGTTAAGGGGTGGTAAACAAAGGTGATTACTTGTATTTTCGCCCATTTTTTCTGCCCTAGCTTATGATATGAGAATACTAGTCTGTTTAATTTTCTACGTTTTTGATATCTTCAACATTTAAGCTAAGTCTATTTTTTGAAAGAGGGATATTGTTCAACTCTTGCTAAACGATACCTGCTGCCTTTGAGCGATTTGAAATTTGATATAGAGCATTGTGTCACTGCTTTATTGTCGAGATAAAGATCTGCTGATGAATAAGCTTATAATGTAAATACAGAATTGGGGAAAATATTTTTGAAAAACTTTTATCGTTTAGATGTAGCAACCTAACCAAGAGAAACCCCCTCCCCCATTTCTTCTATATTTCGACATCAAATATAGGGTATAACTTGAAAGAAAAAACAAATTCATTTAAAAAAAAACACACACAATTATAACATAACCTTTTCCAAAACAATTTTTGATTTCCCTGGCAGAAAGGGTTTGTGAGAAACATTGTTGCAAAAAAAAAAGAATATGCTCATTTTCGTTAATTTTGTCCCAATACATTCTGTAGTTTATCATAAACAGACTGAAATATACCCATTACCAAACGAACAAAATTTTAGGCTGGTTCAAATTCAAAGATGTTGCAGACGACAATTTCAAGTGAATGAAATTCTACGTTATTCCCTCTTTTGGGATGGAAAACATTATGGGAAATTAACCCTTTCCCAAACAAGACCTGGTTTTGACGTCCTTAACAGATTTAGACTTGTGAAAACATTGAGGCAAAAGAAGAAACTGCTGATAACCAGCAGTTTCTCCTTTTGTCTCAATATTCTATGTGCTATATTTTACACAAATCATATCTTTATCGACATCTATTTTGTAATTTATGGTCATTTTCAAATTAATTTGCCATATGATTTTGCCGTTTGGGAACGGGCTAAGAAATTGCTTGTCACATGTCATTATTTTGTAAGAAGTCAAAAAGAGTCGTTGTGAGGGAAATGATTTACCTGTTGCAGAACAACAATAATTTCCCAGACTTGTCCAAATTAACCCTTTCCCAAACAAGATCTGGTTTTGACGTCCCTAAAAGAAAAGGCTTGGGAAAACATTGAAACAAAAGAAGAAACTGCTGATAACCAGCAGTTTCTCCTTTTGTCTCAATATTTTCTATGCCATGTTTTACACAAATCCGATGATAAAGAACATCTATTTTGTCATTTGTGGAAGTTCTTGACGTGAATCACCCTAAAATTTTGTCGTTTGGGAAAGGGTTAATGGAATAACTTTTCCAAAACGACAACAATTTACGGCGGCCCAAATTCAAAGCTGCTGGGCACTACAACCGGTATGACTGTGAATAAAAATAGGGTTTGTGTATAGGTAGTACAGAAAATTATAGCCCATGAATTGATTATCAGCATTTTCTCATTTCATCTCAGATTTCCCAATGGCTTTTCTTTTAACCCTTTCCCAAACAAGACCTGGTTTTGACGTCCCTAAAGGAAAAGGCTTTGGAAAACATTGAAACAAAAGAAGAAACTGCTGATAACCAGCAGTCTCTCCTTTTGTCTCAATATTTTCTGAGTTATATAGTACACAAATCCAAGCTTGAATAATATCCATTTTGTCATCTGCATGGGCTTTTAAATAAGACCACCCTAAAATTTTGCCGTTTGGGAAAGGGTTAAATACAACAAAATAAGGTCTTGTTTTGGGAAAGGATGAAATAGCGTCACGGACGGAAATATGATTAGCATCAAATGTAGGAAATGAATTATTATAACACATAGAATATTGAAGGGAAAGGAAAACCCGTTGACCGTTAGAAATTCCTTCATTTCCCCTAATATTTTTCGCAAGCTTTTTCTACAAAAAAAGAAAGAAAAAAAAAACTCACCGTCTCGTATTATTATCCAACCAAAACCGGGTAGATGTGTGGTATTTTCGTATTTTATCACTTTTCGTGAATTTTGTCTCAACCCTTTTCCCGATATAGACGCATTTGGACGACAACTATGCAAATAATTATGTCGTGAAAACCTAAAATGGACAACGAGGTCGAAATTTATTTTTCAAAGCTCAGCATATACAGATACTTTAATTTTTTCTTCACATTTTTTTAAAATCATTTTACTGAAATCCGAGAAAATATTCAATATAAAATTTTCATCTCTCTTCGCTTTTCAAAAAAGTATACCCGAACCCTTTTTCTCAATAATAACTGCAATTGACGACCATTATATATGTTTTGAAAACTACATAATAATAGAGAACGATTTTATCAAGTGAACCGTGACGTAATTTCGGACAAACAAATATCATTTCGTGGATGTTGTTATAAAATCTCGTAACTACGGCTTGATTCAAGCCGTAGTTACGAGATTTTGTAACAACATCGGCGGTTTATCAAAACATAACAGTAAACTTCGTCTATTTTTAGCACAAAATTAATTGCTATTATTACTGTATTGCTCAGGATAAATGAGTGATCTGGCAGAGCATCTCTAGCTAACAGCTAGAGATGGTCTGCCAGGTCATTTATCGAGACCTGTAAATGTTCTGTCTGTATTTCCCCTTTTCTGTGCTGTTTTTCAATATCTGGGTAGATATTCGCATGATTTTTAGAATTCATGTTTTAAATTCGCTTCTGTGTCATTAAAAAAATGAACAATTTTTTAAGTGTCTTGGAAACTACGTTTAACCCATTCCCACATGATGACGCTTTTTGATGCATCAAAAGATAAAAACTTTGAAAAACATTGTGGAAAATGAAGAAATTGCCTATCAGAAGCAATTTCTTCATTTACCACGATGCATTCTACCCAAATAGATTGATCAATGGAAAATTAAATTCGATTGAAACTGTCGTTTGCAACATCTTTGAACTTGGGCCAGTGTAACGTTTTGAACTTAAGGAATTAAAGGGGTTTTCCAAACAAGACCTGTTTTTGACATATCCAATAGGCAAGAAAGGCTTTGGAAAGTATTTTGTACTTTTCCGTCAATCTTTTCCAAGCCGTGACTTTCGACTAATATTTATCTTTAACAAGACAAGTTTGTCATTTGGGCGAAAGTAGGCCTAAAACTTTTCCCTGTGATTCTAAATATGCAGTGGCGGATCCAGGATTTCTGAAAGGGGGTTCGAATTTCCAATTAGGGGGGGGGGGGCTGTTTTCCTTTTATTAAACAATTTTGACTGAATCTATGCATGAAAATGAAATGATTAGGCTTCATAGGGGGGTTCGTTTGAATCCCCGAACCCCCTCTGGATCCGCCACTTGTATGTTTCGTACTTATTCAAAGATGTTATTGAAAGACGACAACTTAAAGTGAATATAATTTTTACATTAATTTTCTTGATTCTCTGGGTAGAAATATCGTGAGAAACGAAGATATTGCTTGCCACAAGCACTTTCTTCACTTCCCACAATATTTTCCACAGCTGTCCTGTTTTGGGCGTTAAAATGCGTCAAATGGACTCGACAATACGCATTGTGCGTCAACATTACTAAATTTCTGGAAACGTCCTCTACTATCATGCGCAGACTCAGGGATGTGCCCAGGGACCGGTCCAAGTCGATTTTGTAAAAAAAGAAAAGCTTGTCAAAGTGATATTTTAGCAATTTTCACACGCCAATTAGTCGCCCCCCCCCCCCCCCCCCCCCCCGGAAAACACAGAACCCTTTCTGGGAAAATTGTCTGGACCCGAGTCGTTTAAAGTGACATTTCACATAAATTTCATTTTTCAAAAGTATGTCTTGATGCAAAGATTGTTAATTCTAATGCGTAGAAATGCTATCAGTTTTTTAAGTTGTTATTTATAAGCGAAAAATACGCCTTTAAAGTGGAGACAGAAATGACCAATTCTATGTAAATCTGAACTGTTGTCCACAACAATTTGTTTGATTTAAGCACAAAAATATATATTTCTCGTGAACAGTTTAATATTTTCACTTGAAATTTTCAGAATTTTCATAAGAAAAGATGCTCTTTCAGATAGAATAAAAGTAGCCTAAAATTAATGTAAAGATAATTGTGAAATGTCGCCTTAATGTAAATAATATTATTTATTACAAAAAAAAAGGAAAAAAAAGAAAGATTTTTGGTGAGAAGAAAACGCGTTTTTTACCTTTTCGCTTACTGTTCTCTCAAACTGCCGCTTCCAAGATCGTCCGCACTAAGAATTGTTTTTGAAAATCGTTACATGTTGGTAAAATAAAGAACAAATAATGTCTAAATGTAACCTTTATCGACCCTAGCTTGAAGTTGTAAGTTTTGTTTGCACTCATTAATTGTAATTGATTCAAAATCTACACTTTAATCTTTCCTAAACAAGACCCGATATTGAGTTTGACGTCCTGTAGAAATATTTATTTCTTGTTTTGCTTTCCAAGTTGTCTGTGTTATTGCAAAACCTCGTAACTAAAGCTTTAATTAAGCTGTAGTTACAAGATTTTGCGATAACACCAACGAAATCCTTTTAGGATCCCTTTTTTTCCCGATCGTAGCTCATGGAGAATTGGAAGGAGTGAAAAGAAAGAAAACGATGTAAAAACATCAAAACGATGTGTGCCTCATGTAGTGATCATGATGTTTTCTACTCTCTAAACAGAAGACATCGTTTTATGGCTCGGGTTAAATGACCTGGCAGGGCATCACTAGCTAATAGCTAGAGATGCTCTGTCAGGTCATTTATCGTGAGCTATACTACGAAATAACCATATTCCATGGTTAATCGAATACCTCTGCTTCAAGGCCACAAATCCTCCTTCTTCATTGCGAAATGCTATGAATGAAATCTCAGAAGAGGGACATCCTGCTATGAAGAAAAGGGGACCCATTTTGAGTAAGTAAACACACGTCGTTACTTTAAATCGGTTATTTTGATAGTTATGGTTGAATCTCAAAAATTGGGGAATGCCATTCGATGGGGATAATGAACGATGCGTTAAATTGCCAAAGCCCTTTGTTCTAGCTTACCGGGTAAACTTGTAATTACTTTCGAAGTGAGTGCACTAAATATAAGTACTAAATAAAGGTTCATTATGTGCTGGGAGTTAACTTACAGACCCCTATATTCTACATCAGCTTTCGATTAAAAAACCCTATAGGTTTGCTGTTTTGGAAGGGTCAAGTGCCATTTTCCCCCATATCCCCAAGATGGTATATTTTTAGTCCAACCATCAAGGCCCAGTCACACTACAGCGTATAGAGCCAGCGTACGAGTAACGTATCGTATATTTCGGAAAATTATCCATACG